>JAODGA020072555.1:0-12366 GCA_027574885.2 Drusilla canaliculata
AAGTAGCCAGCCGCGGGCGTGTGTGCGCTGTGCGCACGCACCGTCGGACGCTGATATAGAAAGTGCCGTCGCGCGCGTGCAGCAATAAATCACGGAGGCGGCGGGGGGGGCGGCGGCGGTGGTGCTCCGACTGGAAAATATTAAGTGACTCACGAAAGGCGATACGCGGTGCTAAGGTCCTTCTCTCTTACTCGCCCCATATCTCCAAGAACGTCACCCCCGTCCCACACCGCCCACCTGCCGCTTTGCCGCCGCCACCGCGCGCACTCACACCCGCACGTCCCACGTTGATCTCTTTACAATTTAGTGTTACTCACCCTTAATTGTTTTTTTATCGTTCGTCTTTTTGCGACGCTGATTTTCAATTTGATTATACTCCCAGCAAAATACTATACCATTAAGACGCAAACCGACGCGACTTTTTTTGCGCAAGATAAAAACCTGCACTTATCCTTAATTATTTTCCGTAATTGCGTCCGTGCGCGAGAAGTCTATTCGCCCGCCGCGCCGTGCGCCTGCATTTCGTTGTTGAATGATTTGGTAATGATTCGAGCGTCACCTCAAACAGCGCTCACCTTTGTTGCGCATAATTGGCATGTGTAATTGCTCTTTAATCTCCTATTTACGCGATACGCCTGGTTAGCTAGTGCGGGATGCTGAAATAGTTGGGGAATTCGGGAGTGTCGAGTATTTCGGCGGGAGCAATTGCGACATGATTAATGTCGATTTCATGTTTGCTCTCACCTTTGCAGGTGATAGCAAAGCGACGATATCTACACCATCCAAAGCTGCGATAATTTACAATTAATAATAATAGCAATAATAATAATATCCCCCTATTACGGGGAGCGCAAGAGATTAACTGCGTGCGCAAAATTGTAATCGATTGCTCAGAAGCTGTCAAATCGTTGTTGACTTTTGGTTTATATTCAGGTGCTTCGCATTCCCATTTTATGATAAAAGCTGATGATTTCCATTTAGGAAAAAACCGTTTTTGGACATGTGTTTTTTCTCAGATTAAGATAATCACTTTAAAATAAGCCCCCAAAAGTAAGAAAAGGCGGGGCTTGAAGTTTTTAAATTAGTATTGCAATATTACAGTTTACCTATAGGTGTAACTGTGATATTAAAACAGCTTTTTGTGTTGTTTTTTGTAACATTTTTTTGTAACCACTATTACAACATCTAAAACCAAAAACTACCAACATACCCCGATGCAAGTTGTTATAAGATCTGCAAAGAAATATAATTTGAGAAAATGCATTCCTTTCATTTATGGAAACTTTTCGCTATATTCATTTTCAGTCTTTAATCATATAAAAGAATATGAATCGCATCAATCATCAGCAAGTTCATCAAAATTACAATTTGGACCAAAGTATACCTTTATACAAATTTTAAGTATATTGATAAATTTTTGTTCTATCTAGAATTATTCCAGTTTTTACATTCTATACAATAAACCTATTTTTCATCTGAACTTGACTTAAAGTAACAATTTCAGTAGCCAGCGCGGAAAAAAGAGTGGTAACAAGATGCCCAAACGTTTAAAAGCTTCAACTAATTTTTAATATGAATTAATTTTTATTTAGTCTGCTTTTGAATGAAGCTAGCTAAAATGGTGTTAACCCAAGATTGTCCAGCTTAGTTTATACTTAATTCATAACCAAAACCAAATCAGATTGAAACAATAAGTTAATCTAAACAAATTCCACTTTCAACCCAAGTTAATCTTAGCTAAGTCCAATCAGCCCAATTAAAGTTAAAGATAAAGTCAGGTTGAGTTAGCCAAGACAAAACTAACCCAAATACAATCTAATGTAATAATTACAGTCTAAATGTCCAATTAAATTCAAATGGCTTTAAACGAAAACGAACTAATTCAGTACAACTCAACCAACCTAATTTTAAAGTCTCATTTAAACAAACCCATGTCAATATATTCTTATGCTATACCCATTCTATACCCAAATTAACTTAGTTCAAAACCCATTTAAGGAAACCTAATCCATTCCAACAAGTTGTACCTTGTTTCTTTAAGGTGTTGTCCATAAGGTGTTACTCATGATAATAAAAACAATTGTGTGGGAGAGAAAAGTACCATTCAGAAGTCAGTATACCTCATCCTCCTTGCCAAAACCGATACATATGAGTTTGTTTTATCCACACATACACCACCCAGTAAAGTGGTCGCTGAGTGCGACTGCGACGACTTCGGCGAAACAAGCAACAAGTGCGGCAAAGCAGGAAAAAACCGCCGCCGCCGCCGCTTGCTCACTCGCGCGCTATCACACGCGGAATCGATTGGCCACGCATTTCGGCGACGTCATGTGCGCGTCCGGCCTGCAATTGGCTGCCGTTTTGAATCGCCGCGCCGCGCGTCGCGACGCTCGTTGCGGAGCGAAATATAAACGCGCCAACGTTCGTCTTACGCTCGTCATTTCTAAGTTCATCTTCAGCAACCACCAGCAGCAGCAGCCGCCGCCGTAACCGCCGCTACCGTACCCAGAGCACAGTCGCCGCCACCGAGTGGATAAACCGAGCACCAACCGCAACGACAACCAAGTGCAGCTAAACGCCGCCACCCCACCGAAGACACGCAGCAAGAGTCAATTTCGGTGAGTCAACAAGTGCACTTGCCGCACAAATATTTTCCTCCCTCTTCCAAACATGTTTTTTGCTGAGAAAAGAAGTTGTTACGGGCTTAATTGTAGAAAAATACGCGACGCAATTTTCTCCGAATTTGTCTTCTATAAAACTCACATCAAGCAAATAACGACTTGTAAAAGTTTTCGGAATATTTTCGCACGAAATTAAGCAGAATTTTGTACATTTTGCATAATTTAAACACGGCGTAACGCAGCATTGATAAAGTTTGCACCGACTTCACCGAGGTTTGGGAAGCACTCAACTGAATTAAAAATTAATTTGCCTTTGCAAACATAGAGATTACGCATACAATTGACAAGAGAATCTGGCAACAAGCGATTTGCAAGGCAAGTGCGTGTGGTTTTTCAGCGTTTTGGTCGCGACTTTGAATGGCTTTCAGCCGTTGCTAATTCCGCGCAACCCTCGCGTAAGTGTATTAAGCAATTGCCGTGCTTGTCACGTTAGATTAGAGCCCCTTTTACGAAGGTGTAACGTGTTTGCGTTTTATTATCCTGTTCCCAGCGCATTTACACAGCATCCGTGATGCAAGACACCCAAATTGTCACGAAATACATGCAAAAACACAGCGGCTAATGCAATAAAAGCTTTCAAAAGCGCAGAAAATCAAAAGAAGAAGAAAAGAAGAAGCGTTTATTTTCATTCATGCATGTCCAAACCACACATTTTCTACAACAAACAAACTTTTAATAAGTTTAATCTTTAAAATTCCATTTTCAACAAGCAAACATGGCTAATCTTGTATGAGTACTGCAAAATTTAATCAGTAAACATTTCTTCATAAATATTAATAATTATGCATTTAAAAATTTTTATTTTGAACATTTTGATTTAGTTTAATGGTTTCTGTCCGTAATAAACAAAAACTTTCCAGAGAATATTGAAAAGTTGTGTATTATAATTTGAAAAATTATTTTGTGAGTTACAAGAAAAACCACAATAAAAAAGAGAAAAACCGTGTGGACGAAACGTTGTCGTCAGGTGCATCCGACAGGTGGTAACGTCGCAGACAATTCTCGAACGTGATTCAAACTGTTTGCACTTTTGCATGCGACAACTTGCCATATTATTAATACGCGTGGAAATTGCGCAAAGTGCGAAACCACCGTTAGCGTGCCATCACGTACGACAAACACGTCAATAATTAAAATCAAATTGACAGATAGTCGCAATAAGAAAAATCGTCTACAAAGCAGCAAAACGTATAACTAATCGCGTTAACACTCGATCTAAACGCGGAAATTTAAAATACGGATCAATCGACCGGTGCGAGGAAATGGCTTTCCATATATATTTTTATATCGGACGCTGAATGCAATTAAAATTTAATTGCGAGAGAGGCACATTGTCGCGCATTGTTACGCGCAGGTTACGCGTGGCTGGCGAAGATTCAAATCCATCTCAGGAATTACATTGATTTGCTTTTTTTCTCTCACTGATAAGTGATTTTTGTGCGTGCGTAAATTATGCGAGAAATTTTCGTTTAGGCTGTTTATTCGACTTATGCGATTGGCGCGTCGGTGGCAAAACAACATTGAATTTTTAAATTCAATTGCATCGATCCGTCATCTCGAATGTTTTTGTTGCGTCGTGTCGTTGCAGTTGTCCGCAAACGGAAGGCGGTAGTGCGCAATGCGATACTAATCGACACTGGCGGAAATTTAAAAGCCGCCAGGGTTGATTTTACCCACCGTCGTGGGCGGTGAGATAATTTCCCCACAAAATTGTACGTGTGTGTGGGTAGATGTGAGAGGGTGGCACGCGACGTACTCGAATCGAATTAAAAGTGCGCGCAAATCTACCCGACGGCCCGATTTACATACCTGCGCGAACCAGCAGCCTGTACAAACACGGTCTCTCAATTTCTGTTTGCGCGCAGATGTCATGCAAATATCGCATCCCCCGAAAACCGTCACGCAGACAGACAAACCCGCGGCGAAATCCTATCAGATCGAAGTGCGTGTGTCCGTCGCCGATTATGCAAACAAGGCGCAGCATTATCATAGCGACAGCGTGTTGTTCTTTTCCGCTTCGCCACCGCGCAAATTGCGTTTTTGTGCGAAATTGATTTCAACTTTGGCCCGCGTGGTTTTTGCCACCCCGGCGCCGCCGCCGCCGGCGCGCATTACCAGAATAAACACGGTATTACACCACCGCCGCTCGGCCGTATCACTCGCAACTCGATTCGATAAAAGTTAAACTACGTAAATTTTCATTAGGCGTACGCGCGGCGCGCATTAGAACGGCGCGCAAAAATTAAATAAACGCGCTCGCGCCAACTATGCTTAATTTGGGGGAAGTAATCGACATGCGAAATGCCGCCGGAAAATGTGAAATACACGAGAACACACTCTGAAATTAGCGGCAAAACAATTTCGCAAACGAAAATATAAGCGAGTGAAATACGCGTGCGCCTAGGCGCCTAGGGTGGCGGCGTTTTAAAATGCAGACGCACACACACACACACACACATGCGGGGGCAGGTTTGGAAGATAGCGGAACGTGCTCGGCGATACAAATTTGACGCTCTCCGGAGATGCGCCCAGCGACAAGATGCGCTGAATAAATATCGGAAATTTGTAATTCCTGACAACTTTTTCACGCCGTGCGTAATTGACACATCGCAATGCCAGCCGCCTTCAAGCGAGGTCTAATTCTGTTACACGCAAAATACAGCGAATTTATAATTACAATACGAAACGCGTCATATTTTTCACTTGATTTTATCCGATTTCTGAAATAGGGTTTCTTAAGTCGTACCCATTAAAAAATATATGTTTGTTATTTATTATAAGTGAATTAAAATATATATATATATATGCTTTCACGTAAAATAAACTAAATCATTAAAAAGTTACATACTAAGTCGTACCTTTCAAATTTCAAATTCAATTAAGCAACAATAGCAATTAAAACGTATTTTTATTAATCAGTTTACGTAACATATAGGTATTCGTTTAGTACAAACATCACATAGAATTTTTTTGTTATTTTGTCAACCCCAGCACAGTGTATTCACCGTAAAACTCTTTTAAACCAAAGGTTGTTTAATATAGGTTTTCTTTTATGAACCACATATAGGTACGATTTAAGACACGGTTAAATTAAATTTAAAAGTAAACATAACTTAACATTGAATAAAATTAATACGATTTCGTGTCAACCAAACGATTAGTAAATTCTACTAAATTTATATGTAATAAAGAACATAATTTTATCAACAATTTATTTGCAAGATTAACTACCAAATATATGCAGAAAATTATAACAAAATTAAAATAAACTTACTTGATGACCGAATTTAAAACGATGCTGGTTTATGGCAGACAATATTACGTAAAACAACTTGGTTGACTATTATGTATATCAGGTTGCCGTCGTATGTGCTATTGTCGACGTAGTTTGTTCAAAATTCAAGTGGTGCGACTTTCGCACTTATACGACATGAGCAACCTTGCCCTATGTTGCTTGCGAAAGTAGCACACGAATTACGCGCACGCAAATTAGGCCCGTATAACTTTCCCTCGGATTGAAGCCCAGGCTCTCCAAATACGGAAAGAAAAATAACAGCTAGCCGTGCTCGGATAGAATTAGCATGAATATGAGACATGATTTATGTATCATTCCATAACCGACGCGTTATCCTTCGGGGGTTGGGCATAATTTTCTAATATGTTGCCGACACGAACTAATTCTTGTTGTGATCGAAGGCAACGCATTTGCAATTTAGATTTGGGGAGTTTCTCATTGGACACAAAAACCTGCATTTTTAGCCGTAAACACTAATGCAATTACAGCAAATTACCTACACGCATTAATGTGATCAAGAATGCTACCAGTATCAGGGCAATGGTGCAATTCGGTGCGTAAATAGCCCACCAAGCACAATATATCCCAAAAAGAAGCAATAAATATTGTGTTAAGATACTTTAGGTCACTTTCTCGAAAGTAAATATTGGGGATGATTGTAATTTATGACAAGACACGCGGCGTGAAGCGGTAAAAATGGGTTCAAGCTCCCTGAAAGTCCATGACTATGTGTTGTCAGTCGATGTTTAATTATTTGTCGAGGTCCTGCTAAGCTCGGGCAACGCCGCGCCGGCGCGCTTGTTGAGCAAATTGTCACATTGTTAATGTCGTGCTTCACGCACATAATATCGCTTTTCCAGCGATTTTATCGCGTTGTGTGTTGCGCGACGCGGTGGTTTGTTACGCCGCCTGCCGGTTGGTGGCGCTGCTGCCTTTTATTACCTGCGTCTTCGTTTATTAAGGCGCCCACCAGACACCGCATTAATCCTGCTCGCGGCTGTCAGGAATATGAGACTTTCATTTAACAACGCCATTCAATAAATCGTGTGTTTAGTCCTCACACGCACCGTTGCGCGAATCCATGCAAAAGCCTGCAGAGCTCACGTGCCGCGCTGATTTTTTTTCAAGCGGACTTCCTCGGGGCTTTAATATGCGCGCAATGTTACATTATAAGATTGATACGCAAAGTTTTGCAATATAAAAGTTATAATCATCGTGCGTAGGCCGCAGCATTGATATTCATGCACGTCAAATATTGGCTGTTTGATTTGCGTGCATAAAGCAGTTCTTAAGTCGCCGGCGCGCACGCGGAACGGTATTCGAATTGTATTATGTGAGTTATGTCATCATACACGCCCGCTGCTCGACATCGTAAATCAATCAAATTCTTTAATAACGAGCAACTCGATCACATATTATCCGACTTATCGTTTAACGATTACGTTAAGTATTACAATGATTGATTGGCAATATATTTTCTAATTGGCAACTGGTTGATTGTTTTCTCCCGGTTGCGTAGTTTTCTAGTTTGTTGGATTTTATTCTTGTAATCCTATCAGCAGTTTTAGGCGCTGAATCAAAGCCAATTAACGAATAAGTGCATCGCCGGACTAGGCAGGTCAAAAGAACGCACGTTGTTCCGCAATAGCCTCTCTTGGGTGCACGGTATGCAGAAGTGGACGCATTCATGAAGCGCACATATTAATTGGAAAACAGAAATGAAATTAGCCGCCACCCCCTTTCAAGAGTGTGCACTAGATGAGCGCGTTATTTGAGTTGCAATTATAAATTTTAAGCAACCCTCGCCAGTTTGCATTCACTAAGTTAGGCGGGCCATTAACAGCGCAAAGGGCTGCTGACGGAGACGGTCGAAAGACGCGCCTGCTAAGTGGAAAACTTAGCGGATGAATCGACTGCGTAATGAAGTTGATGAGACGCGCCCACCTGGCGGAACGAAGGGAAAAGTTATTCGACTTCCCGATTTGAAAGGCAGGGGGGAGGGGTGTCTCCTGTGCAAATTTGGGGACTCCCCACTTGGCCCACAACCCCTTGGCTGCAACTTTGTGACATATTAATGACATCCCAATCCGTGTGCTCTTTCTGTTTGCAGAAGATGATGAGCAACATGGTCGTCCTGCTCACAATGGCGCTGGTCGGCGTCGTGCTGGCCGCCGGCAGGCCGCAGCAGCACTATATGGACGCATCCAGTCAGGTGGGTGTCGCATGCACTGCTCGCAAAATGTACTTGATCACCGCAGCGTACACGTGTACATGCAGCCATTACACAGCACACACATGCACTCACATATTCACGCAGATATTTCGCTATTGACACCGCCGCCGATTCGGCCCGAACACATTACCATTCCGTAATCAGCAAAACTGCGTGCGAGCCGCGCACAGCTCCTCCTCTCGATTGAACCAAACCAACTCAACTCCGATTAGTCTCTCACCCATTCTTTGCCGCTCGCAAGTTTTTCGTGTTCGTGCTGTTGCGTTGTGTGATCAGTGTTCCCGCACCTCCAGTGTACCCACCAACCACCCACCTTCTGTGACTTGTGTCTCTCTCGCTGTACTATCCCAAACTTCTGGGTGGTTTCGTTAGTGACATGATTTTTTTCAACCCCTTTACTCTAGGACCTAGCCGACGCCGGAATGCCAATGCTCAGCCCTGAGGCCCTCGCGCATTTAAAGTTGGGTCTCTGGCAGATGCTGCTCGATGCCCAAGAGTACGCGCGTCTGAGGAGCGTCCACAGCGACGATGGCGACGACGCCGCCACCGCCGCCGTTGCCGCCTCCGTGGATGGCGAGCGGCCGCGACGCATCTTCTCGACGACGGAATTCTATGGCGCGCTGCCCGTGAAAAGACAGGGCAAACGTCTCAAATGTTACTTCAACCCAGTCTCGTGTTTTTAGATCGTCTCACACATATGCTTTTCGTCAGATATCTCTCAATATTCTTACAAAACTGTATCTAGATAGTTCAAACATTCGTTCGCTCTCACACACCCACATACCCACACACCAACGACATTGTTATTGGAATCAATTACGTAGTATTTAGATAATCGTCTACTGAGAATTAAGCAGAGAATTGTATAGTTTTGGCACCATTACATGGATCTTAACCATTTCGTGACTAAGAATAAATCCACCAAACTATATGCGCACAGAAACGCAAGCGTTTGATCGTCTGATTGACCCTGTCTGCTGTCCGCGGAGCAAGCAAACATCCTCCAGCAATCCTCACGTCCTGCCATCGAACTACGCAGATGATGCCGACCCCTTACCACGTCAACAGCGCCCGCTTTGCAAAATGCATTAAACTTCCAGTTATGACTGGCGATTTGCAGCGATTCGGGCGCACGCACACCGCCGAGCGCTGTTTGTGCGTGGAATTAAAACGGAAACGGTGTTCAAGGGAGGGTGCGCTACGCCGCTGTTTGTCGAGTCGGAAACGACGACATTGCACGGCGACCGGCCAGCTCGCAGAAAAAGAGCCATTAGTTGAAACGATTTCTGTGCTTTCCTTTTTCCGTGCCGATGGCACCGAACCTGCTTTGCTCTCCCCCTGCTCCCCTTGCAATCACTGAGTGTTTGCCCGGTGGGTTGGAGCCCGTCGGCGGGTGGTCAGTGGCATTCAATCATTGCTGGATCGGGATTAATTTCATCCATATCCGCTTGTGGCTGGGACTGCACTTCTCTCCCTAAATGTATACTACTAGCTCCCTTGTAGTATTGCTTTCCTCGGACAGAACCTCCCCAGAACCCGTCTATGTAAGTACCACGCTTAAAACCGGTTCACTTGACCATTTCTAATCACATACATTCAATAACAACAAATATTTAACCAAAATAAGCAAACCGGGGAAAATAAAAAGCACACATTTGCTTGAAAATCCAAAGCGGGACAGTAAAAACACATACAACTACTCCCATGGAATAGTGGACGCTGAGGTGATAGGTGATAGCTGAACTAGTTGATTGGAGGCGAGGTTGATCGTTGATTGTATGGCGTTTGCAGGGCAGCAACGAGGAGGGCAACGGGAACCAGTTGATCAACGGTCTCACCGACTTCCAGCTGGCGCTGATCGCCCAGCACATCGCCGACACCAACAACCAGATGCCATTCAACGTCGATCGAAACTTGTTGCGCTCGCCCGAGATGAAGCGCGCCGCGAGCCGCTTCCGCCAGTGCTACTTCAACCCCGTGAGCTGCTTCCGGAAGTAAGCCGGCCCCCGCGGGACGCACGGCCCAACATATTTTAACCCACCAGTACACTTTAATGGACACGCAAGCCGGCATATCATAGTCTAACGTTGAATTCCACAAATGTATGAATGTTGTAAAGACCACCAAAACACACACAAACACACGCACACACCGACACGCCGAAATCAAGTACAAACCTACCAACCTGGAGCGCTACCACTTAAAAAATGCACTACGCTGTATTTACCTGCACATTAGTTAACAAAAAGCAACCAGTTAGAAATGTCTATGGTAGTTACATATATTGCACACGTTTATGTCAGATTTTTGCGCATTCTACAATTGTTCATCTGGCTAATGTCAACCCGGAAGAGTACAATCATTATCGACTTGCGTTCGTATTTGTCAGTAATGTAAACTTGTTTCCGTAAATAAATGAATACATAGTTGTGAATAAATGTTGCAGCATTCTTCGTGTTTGTTTTCGATGCAAACTGCAGGCGAGCACCGCGTTGATCATTACTTGCTTTTAATGAGCAATGTTTTGTTTAGCAGGCTAAGTAGTTTTAATGACTTGCAGACTTGTAGACCGCAAGTGCTGATTAGAACGAAAACTTTGCTTAATTATCAGTTATTACCACGTTTGGGAAGTTACGAATTTATATTCGGCTGTAACTTTGTCTACTTATGAAAGTAGGAAAGAACTGGAAAATCCTTGCAATTACGCGTAAATTTGTTTACATGTAAAGTGCTAAAAATACGCAAAATGATACAATGCGCGACGTCTGTGAACAAAGTCCTCTAACTGTTGCTTCCTTCTCCTCATCATCTCAGAGAATGTTTGTGTTGGTGATTATCCGTTTACGTACACACCAATCTCCAGTTCTGTTGACGGGACCGTAATAAGTCTAAACTTGAGGAAGCGTAAACCATCAAAAAGATGTTGTACCACGATATTTTAATTGTTTATTAAATTTTGACAAAGGAGATTTACAATTACAAAATAGCGTTACAGGGACGGAACGGAACATAAATCGAATTTCGGTGCCACACAGGGATAGGCACCAAACAAACATTGCATAAACGTGTCAAACGTTCCTAAATAACTCAGTCCTCATTCGGACCTAAACTAATTAATATATGAATACGATGTTTACACAACCGCCACATCGCCGACGCACGGCAATAAATATTTAGATAATAAATAAAAAATCATACAGCAAATTATAACATATTCGATTGAGCAATAATTTTATGATATCTGCGTATCATAGACAACGAATCGGACGGTCCAGCTACGATAGTGCGAACGCATCCGAATCCATTCCTATTATGACCTTATCTTAAGTGTACTTCCAAGATTGCACAATGCTATAAAAATCTTTCTTTGTTTAGTCTAGTCCATCATAAGCCATCCTTCCACATATATTATTTACAAGGAGTCCTGCGGATGTTACATATCCCCGCATAAGATAAACAATCATTCAGGTAAACAATCTTAACAACTCAACTGTGATGCTATCTGTAGATACGTCGTATGCGCAGAATGTACAGACGATAGTGAAGTAGCACAGAACCATTACAAAATATCAAAATATACAAATATGCCAATTGTTTGAATTTCACCTCGTATAAATCTGGATCTTCACGTTTGCATGGGTTTGGGTATAGGTTTCAAATGGTTTGGAATTGGCGACTATAGCAAACAACAATACAAAATGATCAATGAATAATATGATAGATGCGTTTAAATAGTTTGATGATTTGATACAATGATAATAATTGGGATTTGCTGCAGGTAGGCTAGGTGGCCGATGATTCCGTATTAGAATCGGGACTTGTCGCCGCCGTGCTGCTGAGAGTGGTGGCGCTGGCATTATGACAGTGCGTGCAGTGCAAGCACACGCTGCAGGAGCCGAGCTTTTTAGCCAGCACCGAGCGTAGTTTGAGCGCAGGTCCCAGCTTCATGTGCATGGTGGATGTGAGATGGTCCTCGGTAAGCAACGGCAGGCCGGAACCGTCAATTCTTTGGTCTTTGAAATTCTGCAAACGAAGAAAAGAAGTTAGTGATCAGTGAATATGAGAATCCACTATAATCTATTATTAGTATACCTCGCCCTAAAGTGAAGTATAACTAATCAATAAACTTTGCAATAACGCCTACTTAGTTTAACTAG
>JAODGA020072597.1:0-11786 GCA_027574885.2 Drusilla canaliculata
AAGTATAAACATGCACATGTAAGGTATAATTGAAAGCAAGTTTAATATTTATTTCTGTATTTCATTCATCTTGTATTAATTAATTATAACATCAAATTGTTTCTTTAATATTTATGTACAGCCAATATTTATAATAATATATTATACTATGTTGTATTTATAATATTTATATGTATGTAATAATATATAATATATTAAAATAGTTTTATATTCATTATCCTTAATATTCAATCATATCAATTAAATCGTTGAAAGTTGAAATATTCTTTATTCACTGGTCGACACAATGCGTCGGTGCCGATTCCTTCCCCGGTTAGTGTTTAACGGTTTCGAAAATAATATCGATTCGCAGAATTGTTCGCATCAAATCAAAAGAAAGCGGAGTCAAAGCAAATCGTAATGCAGCTGTACCAAATTGCAAATTCATGTTCTTTTCCTCACACAGCACGTCCAAAAAAGGCGTCCGATTGTTAACATTAAGCTATAACATATTGTAAACGTTTCCTAAAAGTGTAATTAATACTGATCGCTTTACGAACGGGTTCACTTCAAGTTGAATGGGAGACATTAAACTTGAATAGTTTTACATCTAGCTTTCGCATTGAACTTCACCCAATTCATGCCCGAAACCTTTCACCAATTCATTGTTTTTATCTTTCTTTTTTTTACAAAAAAAAAACGCATCTTTTTCTCAATAATTTCTAACCATTTTTTATAAGAAAATTTGTACATTTATACAACGCCTTCGTTTAGATTAACAGAGTGGGAAAGAAAACAATATGAAAGAATCTAGCTTGTTAATTCCGTACGAAACTGTACAATTGTGTATGGTTGTCTGACAAACTAAATGTAATTTACAAAACAAATCTAACTCTCTGTGTGTCACAAACACTCAATTTTATCACACTCTCTTCAGCTCGTTTCTGCGCCTATTGTAATAGTCTGAGTGTAAAGTGAATTAGTGAATATTCTTCTACTTCTTACTCAAACATAAATTGACATTGCAGTGCAAATACGTTAACTCTCCGAATGAAAACATCTGAATGAAATAAACAAAAATGAAATCTACAGGTCTTTGTTTGAAATGCAAATGTGCTAATCTATGGTTTAAAATTTAGAGTTTCCTTTCTTGCTTGTAAGTCTTTACAAAATCGCTTACAGCTTTTTATTCATAACAATTATTCTGTCGTAAATTAAGCATAAGTGAATAAACTATGTACAAAAGCTTAGAAACAAATGTGTCCGATTGACGACGCCCGGCGTTAATGTGACTTCACAAGTAGCAACTAATCGAGAAGTGACAACAACACGCATTGTTTTGAGTCTTACTTGTGTATCATATATTAAAACTGCAAATCAATTGATTAATAAGTATGAACGAACAAAACTAGTTGCGGGTGCATCGCATTCAACAATGAGCATAATCAGTGTTCTCTGCATTCCAGCGCAATCAAATGGCATTGCACGCATTTGTGTGATAATTTACAAAAATGATTCTCCATCGCTAAATTCTTCGTGTTTACACGCTCGCCTCCCAATCACAATCACGTCCAATAAACAACTACACGCACCACATCATCAGATCGTGCTTCAAGCAATTTGATTTTCGTTTTATATAAAATTTACAACTCGACGCTTTGTTACGCAAATACACATTGCATTTCGAAAAATACGAAAATATACAGATATTTGCAACATTTGATTCTTTAAGAATTGCCTAAGTTTTTTTACACGCATTTCGCTAGTATAAAATGCAAGTTGGATTAGAATTTGTGATGCAACATTTTCTCTTAATTTTCTTTTTTGTTTTGTACCATTTGCTTAATGTTCTATGTTCACTTAAAGAATCAACGTTTGACGTTCTTCTCCGCTTCTCCAGTCAACCAAACATTGTCCGCACACGCGCTACAAAAAAAAACGACGCTCAGGCCGATATATATTACAAAATCATACAAATGCAACGCTTGTCGATATATTATCGTATTTCATGGGTCACTCTACCGCATTTGTCTAGAAAATTCACTCAATGCTTCTGTTTTTGCTTCGTAAAAAACACTACGCGCTATTTGGAGCCTATCTCAAAACGATTTACTCTAGTCTGAATTAAGATCGAGTCTACGCTTACCACATGTAATGTATTAACATTTGCTACGGAAAAGTCTGTTCGGATAATATTCCAATGCAGTGTGTGTATGTGTGCTTTTGTGTTTTCTTGTTTGTTCAATCACTCAATGTACATTTTGTTGCTCAAACAAGGAACTAAGTCGTCCGCTTCTTTGCAATTTACAAGTGCAAAACACTCGCATGGGTTCACAACACATTCGACGCCAAACTCGGCAACGCTTCTCCTCACTCCACTGTACATTTGTTTCGCAATTCGCCCTCGTTGGCTGACACCGCCGCCACCAATGTGCAGAAAAAACGTTCCGGTACATTTTTCTCAAGAAAATATATGTGTGTGTGTATACAATATATACTATTTATACAAGTTATATGCAAAACTAAAAAATACCACATTTGCAAATATCAATTATAAAATAATAAACACAAAAAGTCTTACGCTCGAAATAAGAAATAAATCAACAAAACTAATAGATTACTTTTCCTTCTGCACGTGTGCCTTTGCGATCATCGCATTGTAAATTAGCGTGTAATATATTAACTGTAAAACTCGAGATCGGCCATTGTGTAATTTTTATCTTCGTATTGTGTGTATTTTTGTACTTTAATATATTCTAATTGGCGCCACCTCGCCCGGTGGCCCGTTTAACGCAAAAAAATAATAAATCACTGGGTTCTTCAAACAACAACCTATTCGGCGGAAAACAAGAGGAGGGTGTGAGACATATTTTGTGTGTCCTGTGTGTTTGTCGTGCTTTGCAACGCGCTTTCGAAATTGTTCGTTGCTAGGCAACTTAAAGCTTTCATTCATCTCAACTCGGCGAGTTTTACTGGGCGTTTTACGACGGATTCGCCCGTAAATTCGGCGGCGGCGACGGATTTCGACCTTCATAAGGTGCATCGTCATCTGTAATATTACAAAATTTTGTCATCCACATAAAATATATTTTACAACCGAATAAAATTATTTAAAAATAGAGGCTCAAAATTGTAAATAAAATGTTTTTCCGCATACCTCGTCCGAAAGTGAAGTATAACAAATCAATAAACAATGCAACAATGCAACAATGTGATAAACATTCAAAACAAGACAAAATAAAGCAATTATGTTCACTAGTGAAAATAAACTAAGCAGCGTTGTGGCTGGTTGAATCTCAACAATTCTCCAAAAATGCCTATGATTCTCCACGAATCTCCATTTATATTGATTTTTTTCCAAGCGACATGCAAAAGCCAGTCTCAGTACTTCGGGACAGAGTAAGAATGAGGTAATTAAAAAGTGCGACTACACTAACTTTGTTTACCAATGCTACAACTCTAAAGTTGACAATGAATGAACGCAGTTCATAAATTATCTGCAGCGATTTTTCGGAAGAGTTATGCGAAAAAACGTTGTTCACAACTATGCCAGTCAACATTTATGCTTCCCTTCGTGTTTAGTAGTACTTGCTTCACTTGTACTTCAAATACACGTCAATCGCACAAATCGTTTGGTGTACAAACTTTCAAATATGACTCACCGATAACAGATCCATAGGTGTAGCTCGTATTCGGATACAGGGGATTGTTAAACGGTGGCACGTACGTGCTTCCCTCGACAACCTCCTCGTCGTCGGGGGTGTAGTACAGTACTTTGCGTTCTTCCAGCGGATGCTCACCATCCCCATCCTGCGTCTCCTCATCCATACTCGCCGCTATGGCCTTTGTAATCTTCGTCGTGGGCTCGTCATAATCAACCTCAGGCTCTAACCGCGGCGGCGATGAGTTGCTGGGCTCCTCTACCGAAGAATGTCGTTCCAGCGTTGATACCGTGGACATCAACGACTCGTCACGGCCGGGAATCGGAAAGTTCGGCGATGCCAACGACCTCACCGTCTTCGTCGGTGTGGGGAGCTCGTTTTTCAAAATTGTTTCTACGTTAAGCACTGTAAAGACACATATATCAGAAATATACACAAATAAATATGAACTGTCAGAAAACAGAAAGAGAAAATATTCTGAAAAATAAAACATACCAATATTCTTTTGTTGATTATCAAGAGTTAAACCAAGAGCGCGTTTAAGGCGTAAAGTAGCACTTTCTCGCTGTCGTTCCAGTTCCGTCGGTTCCGAATTGAATGCCGATAAGGCTATCGTATAAAAAACAATCACATTATTAGTTAGGCTCATATACTTGATGCCATT
This sequence comes from Drusilla canaliculata, assembly GCA_027574885.2. Lineage (NCBI taxonomy): Eukaryota > Metazoa > Arthropoda > Insecta > Coleoptera > Staphylinidae > Drusilla > Drusilla canaliculata. Next base: position 4,306 of record JAODGA020072597.1, read on the forward strand.
TACGTTTCTTACCTTTAACTTCAACGGGTGCTGATTGACTTAAAGAATTCGTTTGTTCGTCGTCAGAGGTGGACGCGGAGGTAACGCTGCTCGCGCTATTCGACCGCGTGCGCAGCAACTTCGGCGACTGGGACGAGTTGCTCTCCTCCGTAATGGACGCCACATCATCTGCACTCGTTGCTGATTTGTCATTGTTATTGAGCTTCTTTCGTTGACGGTATTCCGTGATTGACAACTGTAAAAAACAATCCATGAACCAAATATGTAAAAGAAAACAAAAACACTAATTACCTTTCGCTTAGCAGGAGTAATTGCTTCCGATTGTTTTTTCTCCTCATAACCGAGGAAACTTAACGTCTTCTCGACGGTGCCTACAAGTTCACTTGTGCTGATCCGCGGTGCGAGTCGAGGATCCATAATAGCCCGACTCGGCGTCGTTGTGGTGGGATTCACAATAGGACTCAGGGTCGGCGTCACTGAAGTTGTTTCCACAGAGGGTGTCGTTACCAGCGATACAATCCGTGTCTCCATGGTCTCATCATGTATCGGAGGCGATGTGGTTGTTTCGCGCGTAGGTAGTGGCATAATAGGTGGGCCGTATTCCTGCCGCATCTCCGTGGCAAGTTCGCTGAGCGTTGCGTCGGATTCCATGGATGTGGTACCACCGTCATCATCCTGATGGTTGATGATCTCCACCTGTGGTGGCGCACTCGTCGTGGGCGTCGTCGGCGGTGACGACTCACACGAGAGAGATTCACGGGGCAACTTGCGTTTCTTCGGCGGTGCGACAGCATCCGCTTGCGGTGGGCTATCAATTTGATCCTCGCTGATCGCCTGCCGGAGCCAGCGTTTCTTTGCGCTTCCGGAGCGCGGCTGATCACAGAACGTCGCTGCCTGTGCGAGCGCATTCAAACACTTCGCAGGCGACGCCGCAGGAGGAGGGACAGTTATTGTCGTTGAGTTGAAGACATTGTTCGGCGTCTCAATGTGCGGCGTCAGCGCCGATGGGGATATTGCACTCGCCGGCTGAACGACATCCGACTTGTTCAGCCACTCGTTCATGAGAACCTTTTTGGTTTTCGGGAACTTGAAACCGGGTTCCAAAGGCTCAACAGCAGCGGCTACCATTAGACAAGCTGCCGAGAGTGGTGTTTCCGGTGACGAATGCGCCGAATTGGAGGAGTCCAGTCTATCTGGCGATTTGCGGCATTCGCCATTCGCCAGCGACAGCAGCATACCGGCCGCCTTTGAAGGTGACGCCGCCTCAGAGGGTGGTGATAGTAGAGTATCATCCGAGCTGTGTACGGAATCAGCTGAATCCAGCCGATTGCGTCGCGTCGTGCTGTTAGTGCTGGTGGTACGCGCGCGTCCCTTGCGTTTTTTCCGCTTCGACTTCGGCCCCTCGTCCTTCGTTGCATCCGGTTCGCGGCGATTCGCCTGCTTCGCTTGATGCTCCTGCCGCCGCAGCTCCTGCTTCTCGAGCCGTTCAATCGCCCTAACGATCGCCGCCATCTTGCGTTCCTCGCGCGACATGGGCTTCTTATCGCTATCAAGATTCGGAGCGCCGCAGGGTTCGGCTTGTTCCTGCGAATGCCGCGACGCACGACGCGTGCTAATATGACGCGCTTGTCGCGGGGTCTGCGCTTCTTTCGAATTCTCGTCCTCCTCCTTCACCTCACTCTTTACCGGGGTTTCTGGTTTGGGAGGCTCCTCCTCGATAACCTCCTCTTTGATCTCTTTAACTTCCTCCTCCACTTCTTTCTTAATCTCTTCTTTTTCTTTGACTTCAGGTAGTTCGGGAACAACTTCCGGTTCCTCCTTCTTAATCTCCACTTCTTCGAGTTTCACCTCTTCTTTAACATCTGGGTCGAGTTCAATCTTTTCGGGGGGTACTGCAGCCGGTGATGCTAATGGTGGTGGTATGACAGGCGATGCAAGCGGCTCCCGACTGTGTCGTCCCCGCCGTCGTTTATTCTCCTGCTGCAGTGGTGGCGATTGCAGATCGCCATTGTGTCTGCGATAGCCTTTGATCAGCGCACAGTATTCGGTATTAACGCACGCACATGGCACCTCCGTGAGCTGAGCGGCGGCAAGGTCATGGCTCTCATGGCGAATGGTGAGCTCCGACCCCTTTTCGACGCTCTTCGTCGTCACGATAAACAAGTGCAGAATGCCCTTCTCGAAGACATGCTGCAGTTTCGCGTTGGGCGTACAACTGCGACGCACGAAACGCGCGCAGTTACCGTACGTGCGCGTGTCCACACACACCTCGGTGTCCTTGATCAGCGTGTGGAAGAAGAGAAACGGCCCGGGCCGCTGCTGCCGTGTGGTGGATCGATGCTGCGTCGAAAGCATGTACTTACCGCGCAGCTCAATCACCGGCGTGCCCATCGGCAGCGATACGGACGCCACCAGGAATTTCACATTGGCGGTGGCGTGCGCCTGCACGCGGCACTTGTTCACGGAGAGATCAACACCGCCGGGAATTTCCGAATGCGCACCGTTGAGCCGTGCAGTTGATATCCGTGACCGCAGATCCGGCGAGTAATGGTTGGTCATCGCCTCCTCGTAGTTCTCGATCCATTGCCGTATCTGCGGCACCTTCTCATCGTCACTCTTCGCCGGTGGCTTCGGCTTGACGACGCGTTTCGTAGGCACCTTGCGCTCCTTACGCTTGGTGCCGGGTCGTGCTCGATTGTTGAGCGAATCGCGCCGCTGCCGCCGCGGTGGTGGCTCCTTTCGCCGACCCTTACCGCTATTGTGCGCTTCGTTGTCCGACGAATCGGAATCCGACATCGCCAGCTGCTCCTTCCGCAGTTTCGCATCGCGCTCCTGCACCTCGCGCATCCACTGCTGCTGCAGCGCGCGCGCCTTTGCCTTGTCCACCGGCCGCGGATCGCACTCCTCGCACGAATAGTCATCGGGCACCTTCTTCGGTTTAACGACGCACCGCACATGCTGCCACACTTTACACTTATCACATTCGATCATAAAACCGTCATCGTGTATAAACCCACAGATGCAGCGCGTCACATAGTCGCCGTATCGGTCGTTGGCCTCGTTGGTAACGGCCTCCGCCTCCGGCGCCGTGTCAGTCTCTTCGCCTTCGCTCTCCTCCTTGTGATCGCTAATATCGGACGCGGCGTCATCGTCACGCGCCGCTGTCGCCGCCGCCGTAACCGTATGGAGCAGAGCCGGCGTGCTCTGTGATGTTGTGCGATTGCGCTGGTGCTGCTGCTTGCCGGCAGCGGCGGCTGGTAGATTCGACGGATAATTCGGGATGGGTGAGAATTGCTGGTGCGCATGATTGTGCGGATGTGCATGCTGCGCGCCATTAACGGGTGGCGTTGTAGGCATCATCGGTGGCGCAGGCTTCGGCGGCGGTTCCGGCGGCAAGGTGGCATTGTAGTTGTGGTCCAGCAGGACCGCCTGGCACACAAAGCTGAGCGTGTCCAACGTGCTCACCGGACGGCGCTTCGCATCGCTGGCATCCATTGAGAGGGTGGGCGGCACTGGAGGCGGTTCCGGCTTCGACAGACACGGCTCGTATTTCAGCCCGTACGAGTTGCTCGGATGCGGTTTGCTGCACTCCTTGTCCGAAAGCGTTTCGAGTATTTGCGCTGTGAGCGCCTGATTGAAGATGGTCTGTGCCGATTGGTCAGGTAGTGGACGCACCGGCGACGTCATCACCAGCGGCGTGGGGTTGTTGGTATGGCATTGCGGCTGGGCGGCCAACTTCGGCTTGAGCTTCGATTTGATTTTCTGCGCCTGCACCGCATGCTTACCGATGTAATTGGGCTTATTAGGGCCAGGCGCAGGTCGTTGCGGTGGTATCGTCTTAATACCAGTTCGATGATGTTGCACCGTCGATTGCGGAATCGGTTTGATTTCAAGCGCACCAACCGCCGCCGCCGATTTACCGTGGAAGAGAATACGCTTTGCACCCACTTCCGACGGTGGCTTCAGATATTTTGTGGCACCGTTACCAACAATCTTCTGCTGAAAGAATCGCTGATTTTTATTCAATATCACATTGCTGGGGCCGGGATTTGCTGTGGTGGCGGCGGCGGTGTTTTGCCTTTCCGCCGTCTGCACCACGTGCTGGCCTAAAACTTTAACCTTTCCACCGCGTTGCCCATTCTGCGTCTTGGTAATCGGTGAAAGTTTCTGTAAAATCTAAAACATACAACACATTTACATTCTTGTCGCAAATATAACATGCGGATTACGTACATTTGTAGGTGGAAAAGAATTTGCTGTGAGCAATTTATGCGATTGCGGCATGTCGGGCACGGAAATGCCGCCACCCTCGGCCGGCGCGCTCTTCTTCACGAGCACATTATGCATGCCCTGCTTATCGTTGACGGGCGCCACTGGCAGACCATTGTTCGGCAACTCGCCGCCCTTCGCCGGCGCATTGACGAGCGTAATCGTCGACGGGCTGGCGGCGGCAGCGGCGACCTGATTCAGCGCAAACGGCGTCGCGCTGCTTACACCACCAGCCCCTATGCTCTTCACCACCGTGATTGGCGCATTCACCACGGTTATAACTGACGAGTTGGCGTTGACCTTGGCCTGCAGATCGGCACTGAGGATGCCCGTCTTCGGCTTGGCGGCCGCAGCCGGCGCGGCGGTGACCACGCTGGTGACGACCGCGTGCGGCTTGCTGGCGCCGCCCGCCGTAGCCGCCACAGCGCTCTTCGCACTAGCACTGCTACTGCTCGTCGTTGTCGCGCCATCCTCCTTCTTCTCCTTGTCCGTCGTCAATTTGCCGACTACTTGCGCCGGCAGCACAACTGAACTGCTACTGCTTTCCAAACAAACGCTCATATCGGCAGATCTGCGCGCTGCATTGCAGTCGACATTGCTACGTACAATCCGAGCGAAATTTGTTTCAATGCTGCGCTTCTTCTTATCGACGACGACGGCGGCGGACGAAGTTTGTACTGGCTGCGGGAAAACGTTAGCGTGCTGCTGCAACCCACCCCCGCCCTTTGTGGTCTCTGGACAGCCCTCCAGATCAAGAATGTAGTCTGAAAAACTGAAATGACCAGATATTAATTATATGTACATATTCCCAGAAAAACAAACAACGACAAAAACATTAAACAGTAGAGTCTAACAACTTTAACCACTAAACACATAAAAAATTACCGTATTGCATAATAAGAGTAAACATTGCAATAAAATTATTTAAACGCAACCATTTGTCTCATTTTAAGTGCTTACATTATTCCAAAGAATACATTTTACAATTGTTGATGCATCTTTTCTATCGAATATTTCTTTCTATAGATAGGAACACGTTCATTAAACTGTTGGAAAAACATTTAGATGGTTCCTTACAATGGTGTTCTATTTTTACTTGATGTATCAAACAACTTTAGTGCTAAATTACATTCTGAATCAATTATCATGTTTATGATTTTTGTAAGTTTCTTTATACTTTCGACTGATTGCAAAAAACGCTATCAGTTACGCTTTTAGAGGTTTCTTATAACAAAATGTTAATACCAGACCAATGAATAACAAATAACCCGTCCTCTCTATATTATAATTGTTGATTTCATTGAGTTACTTGAGATTGGGAGCAAAAATTAACCAATATGTTCTTTTTTAATTATATACAACCAAACTTTTGTTTCATTTAGTTGTAGATCTAATTGTTTGATTAAAAAATTTCAAAAAATCCTTTCAATTTTTGTGTGTAAAATCCTGATATTTTAAGCATAATTTTTTGTTTGATTTTTTTTTAAATCTTAATTTTACTTAATTTAAAGTTAAGTATGATAAATTGTGATTTTAAACTACACAAATATTATATTATTATAAAGTATACAAATAATGTTAACCAATAAGAAAACAAATTCTGATAAAACACGATTAACTATATCATAAAATATTAGCAATGTTGAATGCGAATAATATTTACTTGAATTGAAATGTTTGATTGTATTTTGATACAATAAATGATAAAACAGAAAACTTTTGAAATAACCATGGGATTGGAAACTCCTTGAGAGGCAAGACCAGCAAAATTTGCTAATCGCGAATATAAGTTTTTGATATTACGTGAGAAATACTGAAATAAAACGCAATGTTTATGCATTATTGTAATCTTGGTTACATTTTCGATTTTTGATAATAAAATGGTAATAAATGAACCGTTGGTTAAAGCATAATACGGGTTTTAGTGTAAACTAGTGGTTAGTTAAAATGTTTTCTAGGAAATGACAACGCAATTAATAGAACAATATATCAGTAATTTCCCTGTTAAATTTACAAGATTACGGTGTACCATATTTTCAAACAAGTAAAATTTCAAAGAGATATTTGGTTTTGTTATCGTCTTAATAAAAACTATGATACTATAATGCATAAACATTGCGTTATCTTTGATTATTTCTCACGTAATATCAAAAACTTGTGCATAAAAACGGACCCAGGCAATTAGCAAATTTTGATAGTCTTGCCTCTTAAAATTTATTTTATATAAACAAAAATACAGTACCAAATTTAAATTGTTTTATGCAAACTGTTGAAATAAATGTATCTATTGTAAAAAGAGTAATAAAAATTAATAGACTTTAATGTAGTGCTATTGTCTACGAAACAACACTGATAAGTGTCGAATGCCAGATGAATGCCTAATTCCTGCTGTAAACGAATGCAACGCCGCTGTGAATGCACACAGCACGCGCATTGCTCCCGCGCGCCCTCTATGCGCGAAAATGTCGAGGGTCACGCAGATTCATATCGCCGCGATTATTCGTGATTGTTGCGCAGGTTTTGCCTGTGGCATTACGTGCGCTTCTCGCACACACACACATGCCAAGGCGCTGCAAGCAAGAAAGCAAGCAGCAGCGGCGCGACATTATGACATAGAATAGAAAAGTCGCCGGCGCACAGCAGTGACCGAGGTCGTTCCTGCGGCGCGCATGCGCACCCGCGGATGGCTAGCTCGCTTGCTCGCGCGCGCTGTGTGCACGAAACGCTGCCGGATTGAATGGGGCCCGCGAAAGGTAATACGGGCGCGAGAGACGCGTCGAGAGTGAGAGATGTCGATGCCGAAACAAGATGCATCAGCAGCGCGGCCAGCAGCATCAGCCTGACCGGGGGCACGCAGCAGCAGGCGCGCAGACTTCAAATACAAAAGATTACGCGCGCGCGCGAGTAAGCCGCATAGCAGCGCAGCGAGAAAAAACGAGTGCGCCAACGTACGCGCCCGAACGCATCACACCATCATATTCATTCGTGGCATACGAGTGAGACTACGAATCTCTCGCGCATGCTGCGCGCCGCTAACAGGAGAACAGCAACAGCAGCAGCAGTAGCGGCAGGCAGGAGGGAAACATACACACACAAAAACGCGTGTATCGCGCGAAATAAACGAAACCGCGACGAATGCGTAATGCGAGGAAATGCTATGCAAAATTTCGCCCAATGAACTCACCGGCCAACAATGCTCATATATTCCTATA
>JAODGA020072601.1:0-16890 GCA_027574885.2 Drusilla canaliculata
GAAGGAGCTAGGAGGTGGTAGGAGGAGCTAGAAGGAGCTAGGAGGTAGTAGGAGGAGTTAGGAGGTAGTAGGAGAAGCTAGGAGGTGGTAGGAGAAGCTAGAAGGAGCTGCCTTTTTATTGTAAACAAGCGCAATTATGCAAAGAAGAACGCAACAACACGCTTCGCAGCTAATACTAGTTATTACTCGGGTATTTCATTTATAAAAAACATAATATTCGAATATTCATTATATTAAACAAATAATATCAAAATTCGGATGTTTATTTCGAAATACCCCAATCTTTATTTTACAACATGCGATTTTACGCATTTGTCCAAATATACGAATACTAGAAAGTCGAGGTAGTCTAAATACATAACTTCATGCTATGAATATCAAAATAAGTAGGGAACTTTAAACAAATGATCATCATTAACTTGGATTTGTTTGCGTTTCCACGCCATTCATCATTCGCTAGCGTCGAGAATCAATTACGACAATGATACTCACGCACAACCTAATAGAGAAACGCCAAAACATTACAGTTGCTTCGAAAATGGCAAATCACGGAAAAGCACCCGCTGAACGCAGCCGAATTTAATTTTCAACTAACGGCGCCGAAATTTTAATCACTTGCGGTCGAAATATGCAATGCGATTTCGGGCGCGTGCGTTCGCATGCGCTTAAGCGATGGTTTCATAATGATGCGCGTAATACGGCTCGCGTGAAATCGAACACAATTCCGCAACAACATTCTCCGTGCGCAATCGCTCGCATGTTGCTAAATAAATGACAGTTACGCGCATAGCGCGTAAGCGGATTCTTCGCCGGCTTTGTCATTGCATAATGAATCCCGCACTGTTTTGTCATCTGGGTTAGCTAAGTCCACACAGCAGCCGCATCGAAATACTTGCATTCGAATTAAGCCCGAGTTGGAATATGCACTGTGCACCAACATTCGTAATTTCATAATTCCCCATCATATGCTAGGTGATTTTACGACGGCTGCAACCAGTCGAACAGCAACACGTGCCGGTTTACACCAATTTCGTGTGTAATTGATTCGTACGCTTAATTGATGACATTATGATTTGCTAGATGATTCGCACACCGCAATCGATTTATTCGACTATTTTATGTTTGCGTTTACTTCTAAGACTGCGTTCAACTTATTGAACTTTATGTCTGAATGCAACCTTACCAACGTGATGATGCTTGATTAATGGCAACGTGAGATGGGCTAACATTAGTATTACATTTCCGATGCGCAGCAAAAAGAGCTGCATCATATGCTTTGTGCGCAGGAGGGGTAAGGAACACTTAGCGTTGGTTTGTTCCTGTTGTGCCCTCTTTACCAGGGATGGCAGCGAAGGGAATGACTTTTCATAGATGGCGCTTCCGGCAAGCGGGCGGCAGCCGGCGCAATGTAATGCATTCTCTTTTGTACACATGATTCGAGGACCCGTTCGCCCGATGAAATGTAGCTGCATTATTCATCCGTCGGCGGGCTTGGGGATATTGCGCATTCCATTTGTCGTGTGTTTAAGTCTTCCGCTCCGACAATGATACACTGCTTTGCGTAGGTCTTTACTAATTGCGTCACATGTTAATGATTTTATCTGGTCATTAAAATGTAAAACAATCCAATGCAATACCATTTTTCTAATATTAGAAATTTAAATAACAGATAACGTAAAAATATTGAATTCGGGGTAAGAATATAGTTGACGGTCTTGCAAAAAGAAGAGCTTCATAAACCATATCCGAACTATCTTGAGGCATCTAAAATGCCTATATCAGGAAACTTGCCAGAAACTCAGCAGGGCTCTTTGTACTAAATATCAGAAACTAAAACAATCAGAGTTGGTAATAGAGCATTCGGAGAAGATGACTGTGGAACATCAAAGTTTACAAAGAGAGACTTCAAAATTGTAGTAGATATCTACACAAAGCACTTTCTAGTAATACACTAAGTATACACTACAACATTCTACTAGAAAAACAAAGACCTCAATATACAAAACAACCATAAAATATATCATGACATATAAAAGTGGAACAAAAGCATATAAAGCAAAAATAAAACAAATAATGAAAACAGCAGAAATGAAAATACTGCAAAGAATAGCAGGAAAGAATATTGGAGACCGAAACAGAAGTTACGCCATCAGGAAAGAATGCGGCATTGAAAACATTAACGAATTGATGTTATATCGAAAGAATATGTGATACGATCCTTTCATGAGATTGGATAACAAGATAGTCAAAATAATGAAAGAAAAATTACCATCAGAAAAGCAAAGTCTCGGAAGAACTGGCAAAATGTGGAACAACTGTGTAACATACACACAATACCAACGAAGAACAGGCTGTTAGTCTGATTGACTATAGCTCTAATTGACAACCCAAGAAATAATTAAAAAATCACCCAATGCCCAATTACTGAGATGCAATTAATTGAATCCAATTAAAAGAGAAAAGTGACTCCTGATCAAGTTCGAACCTGACCTGAACGTGACCTTTGCCTGAATACTGTACTTCTACAAAATCCATATTAACACGGATGGCTTAGAAAAGCAGAAAACCTCAGAAATACAAAGCACAGTAAGAATGGCGGAATGTTAATAGCAAAGTAATAATTAGCGACTTGCTAATTAGTAGTTTCGGCTCGACAGCCTGCCCCGGGATTACATACTCGTTGCGTCCGCATGACTGACCCCGGTGGCAGCAGGCGACGCAGCGGAATACAAAACTCGTTGCAAAGCCGCCACCGCCGCCGCCACCGATGTCTCGGAACGCTGCTGCTCGTTAATAAATTTCGCAAAGTTATTACCGCCGCCCGCCTGCGTTCCGAGCACCCGCATCGCTCGCATCTCCTACTCGCCGTGGCTCGTCGTACTTACTTGGATATTAATTCGACGGATGAGCGAGCGGCACGTGTAAGTTTCAATTGCACAAGCAAGCAGCGCTGCCGCCGCCGCCGCCGCCGCCCGCTACGATTCGCAGGTGACTTGCTCGTACGTACGACGCCCGCTGACGGGATGAATGAGTGTTCGTGAAACCGCATCCCGCGAAAACGGCGCGCTGGCAAACTTGCGGGGGCCCCTTTCAGCAGCGGTGGCGGAGCTGTTCTAATTATTTAAGTTCAGCGCGCAATAAAGTCATCCGTAGCGCAGACAGCTTTTCGACCAGAGCGTGTGTCGGCGGCGGCGACGGTGCTGATGCGCGGCGCACAAACGCTGATCACAGTTTAGTGTACCTACTGCCAGTCAGACGGGCTGCCAAACCAACGACATCGACACCGGCGCACGAAGGGCGGCAAGTTTAATATCAGCGTGTCGCTGTCGTTAATTACGCTCGCCCGAAACGATGGCTTCAATTAATATACGGATTATAAAGATTTCAACGCGCTGTCGGCAAATTCCGTTAATTTTTGTTAACAAATTACCCTGTATCTATTAAACTATTTGACCTATGAAAATTATATTTCGCACTCTAGTAGTCCTCGATGAACCCTTTCAATTGAACCTACACCCAACTCAATCAGACCATTTTCATATTTTCAACTCCAAAAACAGAAGAACAAAACAATTACAACAGAAAACTAACTCACAAAGACCATCAAAATCAAGAGACTACTACTGAATAGCAGTAGTAGAGCTAAAATAATATAAAAATCTTTAATACTTTTCAAAATCAAAAGATTTTAAAATAATTCTTAATTTACAGTCCGTTAAATATTGAGTTATAAAGCGCTCCATATTTAATTCCTTACTAAATAAAACTCAACAAAATGTTGACGTATACAAATAAACCAAAAAGAGAAAAGCAAAAAACACAAGTAAACACAAAAAATAAAATGCATAAAAATTTACAGGAATTATAGAAACGGATTCTGAAAGCACTCGAAAGCTAGAGAGGCACATTGGGATCTTCCCCTTTCTTCTCCCAGTTCCGCTTTCCGTTGTTATTCATATTTAGAAAAATATTTAGTCAGCAATATGCAGTGGCGTTTGGAATACGTAAGCGAATTGGTCCAAGTTCCCCGGTTGATAATTAAAGTTAATTGAAATCGCCCGCCCTTCGCGCGCGGGAATATTTCATCGTCTATTAAGCCCACAATAATTCGAATGCAAATGCGGGTAAAACGGATCACATTAGCCGTGCACCAGCACAACATTGTTTCGTTTTTCGCCGACTGCGCGAGGGTGTAAATAAAAGGGTCCTGCATGGGCGATAAAGAAAAGAACAAGCAAAATTTCTTTCTCCAACTTATTTATGAGATATAAACTTTAGCATTATCATAAGTTATGCGAATGGTTGTAACGATAAAGAGATACTTCTTCAGCACTTTCCTTTTTTTTACGTTGGCGAATGCAAGATCTGGCGTCTTGTGGAACACAATGTTCTGTTTCTGCATTTAAAAATCGTAAAATAAATCGCCCTCCCTTTTTACGTTTCATGTATGCTTGTAGTATGCTCTATATTTTGGGATTCCGTTTCATATTTAAATGGAAGAAAATATATACTTCTAATGGATTAAATCTTATTTTTGGAATTCGGTTAACCTAAGTTCATCAGAATATTTTCTTTCTCAGTTCACTTCACCTTAACTAAAGTACAAATTGCTCAATCAGATCAAACAACTCAATTAGTTGATTTTGTAAATTTATGTATATCTATTGAACTATTCAGTTTATAAAAGTTATATTTCGTACAATAGTAGTCCTCAATAAGCCCTTTCGATTGAACCCACTCCCAACCCAATTGGACAACTTTCGACTTTTCAACTCTACAGAACAGAAGACTGCAGCATAGGCTTTTTGGCAATTCTCAAATATGCATGATTAGGGTCAAACCTAACAGTCTGTCTTTAATGTAAACAAACTAATGTTGAATCTATTCAACCCTCTCAGAATGAAGACATTAGAATAAAGACCTTGGATACCTTGGAATCTGAATTTTACGAAAATATAAAAATCTGAAGTTTCTCAATCGAACTTGACGTCACATTGGAGACCCATCTGTAACCATTACCCTAACAAATGGTATTGCATTTCAGGCGACTCAAGCAGCAATCATTTATTTTGAGACATAATGGCGCGAAGCGATGGTGATCGTCTCGACATCGATACCGGTCAAATCTATGCGGCCCATCGTTAAATCAAGTGCGTTTGCTGCATGCATAATCGCAGGTTCTTTTCAATGAGCTACAAAAGCACCCACGGCTGCATTCATTTCCGCAGCGATATTGCGCTGCGCCGCCATATCCGACCAGACGTCCAAACCGAACAAGTTGCATGCGGATGTCATTTGCGAACTTCTTAGACGATCATTTCCTTGACGCGCGCCCAGATATAAGAAACCCGTGCTCTACTACAGGATGACGTAGACTAGACATGTCAGAATTAACCAACACTCTAGTTTTGTGTATTCAACTATTTCGAGTCGAGTCAACAAATACCCAAATACTCAAGTACCCAAATAAAAGATGAGGTCCTCAACAACAAGAACGAAAATTATGAAATTACCCGTTTAACAAATACTCGGTACATTTTCCTTTATCTACAAGAGAAACTCGTGTAATGCTCGTAATCCAATAACCCACGACACTTCTAAAGTACACTCGCGCAAAACCCAAATCCCTTGATGTCGCGTACCGAATAAGTTATGACTCGTTCTGATTGAATAGTCAATGCGCTGGCTGGCGTTGAGAGTGCAGCACCGCAAACATTATGCAGCGCCACCCAGCTTGGCGCATTCGTACCAACTTCCGGTGCTTGATTTTCCCGCGCAGCGAGCGCAATCACGTGGAACGGCCGAAACAGAGTTGTAACGCGCGCGGCGCGAGATGATGATGAAGTGGGTGCTGGGGAAGTATTAAAAAGCCATAAAAACGTCGAAGAGTTTCGTGAGGCGGCTGGCAGTGGTGGCACTGGCAGGCGCAGGCGGAGACGTCGCCGCCACCACTACACACTCGCGCGAGTTTTCGTGCCGCCGGGCGATTTATGACGGGGCGACGCAATAAAGTCGACGTGGTAAAGTGTCAGCGTCGTGCGGAACTGATGCTAAATCATTGAATTTCGCGGATATTGCGCGACGATGCGCAGCGCCAACTACATTCGTCGGAAGGCGGCATGCCGCCGCTGACGAAATGTTTCGTGTTCAATCACAGCACGACGGCGGTGAATTGTCGCATGCGACTCTGGTCGCATTTTTATGCGACCCGATAACGATCGCGATTAAATATCAATCGTTCAAGCATCGCCGCCGAGATGCCTCCGCGGATTCACAACTTCCTGAATGATACGCGTCATCATTCATGTACAAACACTTCGAAACGGAGCGAGATTTATGCGGCCCTCCCGTCTTTTCCGGGTTTATTTTTGATTATCCGTGTTCATTTTCGGTATAATGTTTGCGCAGACTTGTCGCCAGCTCTCTACAACTACCAATCTTCACAATTCCACATCTCCACTTTCCGAGGTTGTATGTGTGCCCAATTCATCGTATGCCGCTCACATCTCAACGCAACGACTCCGTGCTCATTGAGCTCTGATCGGATTGAGCCAACCTCTTTCGAGTTCTCTTCTCGATTTCTTTTGAAAATTCTGCACAGAATACAGAGCCAATACTCCAACAAGCAAACATGCGGAAAATATATTAATGTAATTTCTTACAGATTTTTGTCATTTTTCTCCCATTGTAACTTTTTTGTCATGTGTACATACCCAAAAGGATTGAATGTTGAAACATGGGTAATATTCTCCAACACATAAATATGCAAAAAAGAACACAATATCTCATTTAAGAAATGGTACAAAACAGATAAAAATGGATTCCCATTAGTTTATATATTGGTTACAACACCCAATTATGCGTTGGACATTTATGTTCTTTCTAGAAGAGTTTCATAAAATGTATTGAGAGAAAATCTTCTTTCAAAAAGTGCTTTTTGGTTCCAATAAATAAAAAACAGATATGACCTGACATGGTAGAATAAAGCATTTTCACTTGGTAATCTTTAGGACTTTCCTTGGAAGACTTGGTATATTAATTGAGTATACCAGAAAAGATCTTTCATTCAAGAAAGTTGTTGTTGGTTCCAGTTAATTCTAAAATGGTACAAAACAGATAAAAATTGATGCTCATTAGTTTATATAGGGACCAGTTGGTTAGAGCACCCAATCACGAGTTAGCCATTTATGTTCTTTCTAGAAGAACTTCATGAAGTGTATTGAGGAAAAATATTCTTTCAAGAAGTGCTTTGTGGTGCCAATGAATAAGAAACAGATATGACCCAACATGATGGAATAAATAATTCACACTTAATAATCTGTGGGATTCTCCTTGGAAGACTTGGTAGATTACCTGAGTATTTCGAAAGAGATATTTCATTCAAGAAAGTTGTTGTTGGTTTCAGTTAATTCTAAAATTGATAATAGTGCACTGTTCTAAGTTCACAGTTCTATGGGACTGTTCTGCGAAGAAGGGAAAGCAACAACTGTTCTATATCAAATTTTCAAAATTACAATTTTGGAATGTTCTAAAGTTACTTAAGTTATGCACATTTAGGTAATATTTATTTAATTTTATTTTCATCCAACGCAAACAGCAACAATATTAAAATAAGCAAAATAAGACAAATTTGTATAATCCGCAAAAAGCCTCCGGCTTGATTTTATACAACTCCACACAACGCGCGTCCATAAAATAATGAGTTGATGTATATTTAATCAAACTCGCAGCAATTTTGGAAATCTGCTAAAAAATCGCAGCAATATTAATGCAAATACCACCTAATGGCTAATGAGTTCCGTTAATTAATCATGCATTAATGCCGGCAAAATATTTATATTCGAACGCAGTTTGTTGTTGCAGATCCACGCATTGTTTTTTGATGGATCAATGTGTTTCGATGCGCTGCGTGCAGAAAACCGTATGTTTGCTCGTACTTGCGTCCGCCGGGTATGACATGATTTATGGATTGTTGATTTCAATTAGCATATTGCATTATTTATTTAAATGCGCCTGAAGGCGGATGTAATGTTGAGTGTTTCAAGATTTCACCCGCGGTGCGCTGGCGGGCTTAACGTTTCTCCTGTTTCGAAACAATGTTTTTAATCGGCTGCTGCTTTCTTGCATCCTTCTTTGCCGTTCGGATGAATGGGAAATTAAATTATATTTAACCACACACAAAAAGACTTACAAAGTAAAGAGGAGGTCAAAACAAAACAACATGTAACTTTTTCATGTCTACACAAAGTTTTACATAGTTTATGAAACCCGGGTTTACGGGTATTACTCGAGTTGTACGGATACCAAGGTTCCAAAGCGATGGTATTGCAGCCGACTCTACATTGATTTGAGTCTTGTGACATGATACAATCTCGCAAATTTAAATTTTAGATACTTGCAACATGTGCATGCGTCCCCGGTATTGTGGGATTGTTGGTAGACTCGGAGGTTCGCATGGGCGCATCGAACCTTCGATTGTCGTGGTAAATGAGCGCTGCGCACGTTCGGCGGCGGCGACCGGAGTAGATTGAAGCGGACAGTCGAGGCAAATTTGCAGTGTCGCGTGTTGTTGTGCGCCGACACGAGCGAAAAACGCCACCGCAACGCCGGCGTTGGCGAAGATTATGTATAACAAGTTCGGACGCTTTTGGCGGAGACGTGGGGCCCGTGCGGTGGCGGTGGCGGTGGCGTCGGCGGCGGCGGCGGTGGGGCTGCGGGACGTCGCATCACTACTAACTCATGTTACTCACGCACCGCTCAGGTAACCAAAACGCTCCCCTAAACCGGCCGCAAACTATAAGTGAAATGGAAACAAAAGCCACTCGGGGAAAAAACACACACACACGTCGCGATTACGTTATTTAATGCACAATCGCACAGACGTTATATTTACTCATCCATTTGCGGGCGTAAATAAAACATCCGCATAGTGCGTTTGCAAATGTAATGAAATATTTATTCGTTATCAGGTGAATTGAATAATTGATTGAGACTTAGTAACTTTTGTTATCAAAATGTTTTTTATCCATTGACAGGAACTGTACGACTATATTTATGTACATAATAAATAGAAATTATATACATATAAAGAAAAAATTAAAAATGCCAACTCCTTATAAGAATACAGAGATCATAGTTATAGTCTCTCATTCTAGATGTAAACACAGTAAAGGGGTCAATAACCTCATCATTATATATTTAGTAAAAATAATTATAATTTAGCCAATAAAATATAAATTATGTCCCCGTAAATCCGAATAAGAATACATGGAGGTTGTCTAGTTACAGACCTGCTATAGACCTGTAGTTGTTCGCACAGTGCAGGGGTCAATGACCTTTATGTGCGGTCACGTTGTCTGCCTCTATTTTTTTTTAAATCCACGTTTTTGTGAAGAATGAGTTTATTGTATAGAATGTAAAAAACGGGAATCATTCTAGATAGAGCAAAAACTTATCAATATTCTTAAAACTTGTATAAAGGTATACTTCTGACCAAATTGTGATTTTGATGAACCTGCTAATGATTTATAAGAAACATATTCTTTCATATAATTGAAGACGGTAATTACTATAAGGAAAAATTTCTATAAATAAATCAAGTACATTTTGTCAAAGTAGATTTCTTACAGATCTTATAACAACTTGTCCCAAGTTGGGGTATCTTGTTACTTCTTGGTTTTAGGTATTGTAATAGTTGTTATAAAAAATGTTACAACCAATAAAAAAGCTGTCTTGATATCATAGTTACATCTATAGGTCAATTATAATATTGTAATACTAATGTATAAGCCAACTATCTAACAAAATTCCCCAACATATACTTTTCCGCCATCAAAACCGTTTGTATAAGGGTCAATGATCTACAAAATTTATAGTCTCAAATGGATCTACTGATTCTAATTATATCTGCAAAAATGTCAAATTATCAACAACTTCTTAATGTTTGGCTAATAAACTCTCTATTGCGACGTTTTTAATCAATCAGCAAATCTTACACACAAACTGATAGGCGCTGGTGTTTGTTCACCGGTAGGAATAAACGGTGGCGGTGGCGGCGGCGGCTGAGCGCTACCTACACCCATCAGCCCCGCAAATGCAGGTGAGCACGCCTTTCGCGTGACCCGCGGTCGTACGTTTCTCAACAATGGAAAAATATCCGCCGGCGCGCGGCTTATCGCGCACCTCGATAAGGGCCGGCTCGTTGGCTCCGGTTGACAGCTACGCGGCGCGCGCGAGGCGGTGTAACTTATCCGCAAACGCGCGGGGAGCGGCGACGGCGGCGGACAACCACGGGGGCCAAGCACGGCATGTGAAAACTAACTTACTCACCGGCCGGCGCACCGTCATTAAACAATACGAGTCGTAGTCATCGGGGGGCGCACACATATACACACACACACACACACATATAGCGAAAGCTGGCGAGCGAGCGAGTAGCCGCCGACGCCGCCGGCGAGACGCGTTGCA
This sequence comes from Drusilla canaliculata, assembly GCA_027574885.2. Classification (NCBI taxonomy): domain Eukaryota; kingdom Metazoa; phylum Arthropoda; class Insecta; order Coleoptera; family Staphylinidae; genus Drusilla; species Drusilla canaliculata. Next base: position 10,468 of record JAODGA020072601.1, read on the forward strand.
CCACGAAATTCAAGTTTGTTTATGCTACGTATTAGAAAACGACCAGCAACAGCCACCGCCTGGTATACTGGTATACCATGCGATGCGATCATGCCTTGCGCGTATGTGGGGGCTGCAATTTCTGCGGTAGACCGATCTGGATGCCTGTACAACACAGTGGCGTATCTGGTTCATGTTTGTACAAAATTAAACCGGCGAGATTTAAGCGGTCATGAATGTGAATTTTCGGTTATCAAAATGCGTCTCGATGCTTTGCTGATAGACCCTTATAAAATTTATGTTTATTTTGATTACGCTAATTATACCTATTATATAAACAAACCCCATAAAAATGTTATCATACTCATTTTAAATAAACTCAAACAGTTATGTAATAAAATCCTTCAACATTAGAATAGTACTTTACGCAACGAGTCAGAAAAATATTTGCACTAGCGACGTGTGTTTAGAGTACAAGCAAAGCGAGAAAAATTGGTGTGAACGCACGCAATCCATTTGGATACAAACAATACCAATTTATGAAGAATCTTCGAAAGTCGTGCAGATTTCAACCAACCACAACGCTGCAATTCTTATCTACACTAGTTTTGAAAAAAACTTTTGTTCTGCTTTGTTTTGGATGTTTATCGTCACTCGTCAACAAAAATAGACGATTTTTAAGTTATATCTCATGTCACGAGATAAGCGAGAAATATATGAATTAAGCAGGGGTCAATGACCTAGTGGCAGGTAAAATATAAAAATTGTGAATAATTTGGTAAAGCAAAACTGATCGAGCTTAGTAAGTTTCTAAATTGATATACTAGAAAAAAAGACTATTTTAGATAAAATTTACTATTTATACACGTGTTACGTTGCTAGGTAACGGTTGCTACGCAACAAACACAAACACTATGAAAATAAACTTTCAAAATTAATTATTTCAATCAATCATAAGCACGCCGGATCAAAGCACACAAACCTATAGTAAGCAAAAGTACTTAAAATAATAACCACTAACATGTTTTGCGTTAATGTAAACCAACTACGGCAAACTCTCTGTTTGCGAAAACATTACAACGATGCGAACCCGGCGCGCCGCGCCGGAGCGAAGTTCGCACACGATATCATCGATACACCAGCGGCCTGGCAAACAATTTACATAAGTATTAGCCGCTGACCGCGCCACCACTGCCGCCACCGGGACATATAAACAATGATTTAACTAGGGTTACTAAGGCCTGAGCATCGTGGGCAGCGCAGATTATACAACTGTCATCGCCGAATGACGCAAGAAAGGCTTGCGTCCCACTTATTAGGCCAATTATTAATTCACGCACAGATTGAGTTCACGTCCGCCAGAGGGCGCTCGCCGGGCATTACACGTTTTGGCGCAAAATGTATAATTAAGTAATCAATTAATTATGCAATGAATTGCGCGCGCGGCGTGCGACAACGAGCGCGAATTTATAACGTGTTGAATGCACAGTTAATAAAGCGCATATAATTGCAAAATGCACGAGTACGTTTTGGCACTCTGATAAATCGAGTTTGCCGTAAATTAATCTATTTTCACTCGGCGTTTTGTTTTTCGCCCGGCTGCGATTTTAATATGCATTATGCATGCGCGTTATTGTGCTCCTGCGATTGTTATTATGTTGGTGCACCTGTTCATCAGCATAACGCTGGTATACGATATTATTATTTTTTAATATGCCCAGCAATAAACAATTGTAATTAAATCAGGCTCCAAGAAAATTTGTCTTTAATTGAAGCGTACGAGACATTTTTAACATAATCAGAAACATACACATCAAGTTGGGGTCAATGACCTAGTAAGGTGATATAAGGAATTTGATCTTCCAATGAGACCCAGTGAAGTTTCCGAAGAAAGTTCGAAGAAGTAGTCTTCGAACTACTTAGTTCTTTGTTGAAATTGTCTAAAGATATGTCAGGAACTCTAAGAGGTTAGTATGGACCTTTTAAGGTTCCTGACAACAGTCGTAGAATTGAAAATGAAGCAAGTATGGAATCTAAATATACCTCAGATTTGTATCATTAACTCACTAGACACTTGTCCTTATATGTAATTTACACTGTAGCAAATATAGACATTTTGAGAAAAGCAAACGATCTATATATAGTTAAGAGATGACGTACGTTAAATTAATCTTATTTCACTCCCTTTTTGATTTTTGCTCTGGTGTAATTTTAATGTACATTATGCATGCGTAGCTTTACGCTCTCGATTTGTTGATTGTTATTACGTTGTTGCACCTGTTTACAATTCTTCTCGACGCTGATTTTCGCTGATATGCGCCATTGTATTGCATTGTTTCCAGCGCAAAACGCAACAATACGCCATGGCCGGTAACCGTGGGTAAACAGATTTAGAATTCCATTATAACTGCGCCCCGGATATATATAAGAAGCTCGCGACTATATTTTTATCATACATAGTTGGAGGCTGTTCGAAGTTTGCATTTACTTTTTACTTAGTTGCTTGTTTACGGACAAAATTGTTTTAACTTTATAATTAAGTGCCTGCAGCGCGCGATGCTCGTTTTATTGGTGTTTTTTATATATAATGCGAATTTTATAAGAATCTTTTATTCATATGTTTATTTCGAGACGCTCGAAATCGTGCATATTCGAAATGTTGTTTCATTTGGATATACAGTTGGCGCATATGCATATTCCTTTGTATCTTGGATAACTATATTAGATGTAGGTACTTGTATGTACGGGCAAATGGAGCAAAATATATCAAAATTTAATTTGAATGAAACCCGGGCGCACAAAGGACTCGGAATATTATGTTTCCTATTGCAAATAATACCTACCTATTTCTGTTTATACAGTAAATACAGTAATACCAAAGTGTTGCTTCAAATTCTATATCTGAATCTTCTTTCTAATATATAAAATTGAAAGTATGTCTGTCTGTCCTTTATACAAGTCCACACTGTTGGTCGTATAGCTATGAATTTTTTAATTAAGGTTAGTTGTTGTTATGATTCAAAGATGGCAATACTTTTATCAAAATCTGATGACCCCTTCAAGGTCACAGCTTATGTAACTTTGAAATTTCAAATGGAAACCTATATCGTGTATGGTGTCATTCGAAAACCAATGAAAAGTTATGATTAATAATGACATTTTTGATGACCTTACGGTGACCTTCAAGGTCAAAGGTCAGGTAAATTTAAAATTTCAAACGGAACATATATCGTGTATGATGTCATTCAAAAGCCAATGAAAAATTATGTTTATTATTAATTATGTTATATTATACGTAGTTACTTGTACTTTTAGCGAGAGAGATCGTTGCAATACAGATCAATCATCATAGATCGCTGAGATTATAACTGTACATACTACAAATATTAAGAATAAATTCCAATAACATCAAGTTAAAAGAACCAATGTCGGATATCAATTCTGAACATGTCAGAAACAAAACAAAAATACATGATAACCTTGCCCAGTTACCAAGCGAGAACCCCGTCTAGCGGCTTGATCGCAAATCTTATCAATAATAAGTTATAAGACGCACGGTGCAAACCAATATGAGTAGAATACTCTGAAATATCCTCAATTACCACACTATATAACCGAAACACTGAATAACACAAATTAATTATATGCAACTCCCGATATTGCATCAGCCTTTCTCGAATCGAATGGAAAGTTACCAGAAACGATGTGCACTCGCGCTCGTTACAGCATTTACTGAGTCTGACTCAGCGCGGTTGTTTACCTGAGTGGAGTCGTTTACGTTCAAAGAAATTAGAAGGCCGACTGTCGGATAGCAATTCTGAACAAACCAGAAACAAAACAGAACATAATAACCTTGTCTTGTTACCAAGTGAGCACCCCGTCCAGCGGTTAGATCGCAAAACTTATCAATAATAAGTTTTAAGACGCGGAGTGCAAACAAATATGAGTAGAACACACTGAAATATCCTCAATTACCACAATATATAACCGAAACACTGAATAACACAAGTTAATTATATGCAGCTCCCGGTATTACATCAATCTTTCTCGAATCGAATGGAAAGTTACCAGAAACGATGTTCACTCGCCTACAGCAGAACACTCACTGAGGCTGGCTCAGCGCGTTTGTTTACCTGAGTAGAGTTGTTTACGTTTTGCAGGAATTGGGAGATCGATGACCCTCGATAGCAGGTACCTCAGGCAGCACGGATCCTGCTGTGGCTTTGCGTGGCGACTTTAACAAAGTGGGGGAAAGTCGAACCGTGCGGTTCTAGCATACTGACAATTGTGAGTTCAACTTGTGTTGTATATTGAGTCCAATTGGAATGTGTCGAACTCTATCGGCTAATTGAACTACTATTAATTAAAGTATAATTAATTGGAAAGGTATAGCTCTTTGAACTTGTATCTATGCATCTTTGTGCCTAATATGGTTAATTGGGAAGCTATCCAAACTTAGTTATTTCTGTTTTCTTAAGTATTTGAGTATTTTGTCATTGTACATCATCAAATTGGACTATGTGGGAATAGAAGCACAATGTATAGGCATTACTTCCGCCCGCTGAAGACATTCTTATTTCGGAAAATTTCCAAGCAATAACCATATTTCGAGGCGAACATTACCTGCGCGTGGGCATTATCGCGCGCAAATTTATACGATATTACGCCCTTCTTTCCGCACTTTACACACCAATCTAACGATTACAAAGCGCGCCTGGCGTACGACTTTTTTTCGCACTCCGCCCGCCAGCTGGAATGATAACTATAAACATTTTTTTTCAACGCGCGCGCGCGCGCATATTGCCGTCGTTAAAACGTCTGCACCCTCGCTTCCGTCGTGCCGCTGTCTTTCACAGCTACTTCCGCCACCGCCGCCGCCAGCATTACCCTCCCCGCCGACGAAGGAACACCGTCGCCACGTTTTAATATTTTGTCGCTGTTCGCATGGCTACAATAGCGCACGAATTGCACCTTCGGAAATTAAAGGCATTATCGCTGGCTGCAGACCTAATTATGCCCGAGCCACGTCACCTCTGAGGTCGAAAATGCACGAGCAAGTAACCTCCTCCCCTCTTTTCCCATCATTAGAGGAACAACGTTGGAGCTCTGCGTGGAATATACGAGACGCTGCGAAAAATGCCCCACAGGAACACGGTTAAACAATGCGTCGATCACAACTTAGTATTAATTATTTTCGTGTCATTTGCAGAACGCGTTCGCGCAAAACGAGCACATGTGCGCGTGTATGTGGAGAATGATCGAATCATAGAAGCGCGTCTGCATGCGACAATGTCGCCAGCCAACGTGACCCAGCGTTGTGTAACAAAAATTTAAATTAATTTTCATTATTATTCCGCGGCGTAAATTGCGTAATTGTAATGCGCTTTGTTTTTCGCCCACACTCGTTCCGGGGTGTTTCTTAATCGTAATTATTTCCGAGAATATTATTGTAATTTATATAAAGTAATTCTTTGACTATGTCCTGATCAATAAATCATACAAATGTTTAATCAAACTTATGAATGTTCTCTTTGTACGTTTATGGAAAAAAAATTTGGTTGAAAGTTTTATTAAGTTGAATTAGGTTAGGTTAGAATGTTTTGGAGTAGGCTGATTAGGGTTGGATTCACTTGAACAAAGTTAGTTTGTAGTAAGAGTTGATTAAAATTGGTTACATTAGGAATATTGAGGACCTTGAAGGAAAACATTTAAAAGATTTTACTCTCCTGCATTCTTTGTAGGGCCATCAATAATAATCAATTGTTTCAATAGACCTAAATCAGAACGATTGTGTAGTTCCACTTTCACATAATTCGAGTTTGAAGATTCTAGGGTAGAAGAGAACAAGTCCTATTCTAAGCAAACTATGATTGCATCTTAATTGACCCAACGAGAAGATTCTGAAGAGTACCATGATAGTTAGGTAGACTCATTCTATTTGCTTGGAAGGAGTTTGGTTGTTATGAGATTCAGTAGATTAGTAGATAGATTGAGGTCGTTAAGTTAAGTTTTTAAAGACTCAACTTATCGTAGATAGATTGGGTTACACTTGATCCAGTTTTTATTCAAATCACGGTTCCTTTGAGGTTAATCTGAACAGAATCTGAACAAAACAACGAAACACGTAGTAATTCTTTGAATGTCAGTAAAGAAGCACTAGTAGAGTGAACCCATCTTGCATACTTTGTGAGCCCTTCAATTATGATCAATGATTCTTCTAGGCTTGTGTTGAAAAATCCGTATTTCCATCTTGACATAATGCAAGATTTAAGATTACAAGATAGCAGAAACATAGTGTGAGGATACTCTGATTGTATTTTATATTGTCCCACAGGATGATTCCGGAAACTACTACGAGTATTTCAGAGTTCATAGAATAATAAGTTGATTGAAGTCGAGTTAAGTTTTTGAAGACTCAAATGATCATAGATGGATTGTGTTAGA
>JAODGA020072701.1:0-11178 GCA_027574885.2 Drusilla canaliculata
ACCAACCACAACGCTGCAATTTTTGTTCTCACTAGTTTGAAAAAAAAAAGTTTATTCTGCTATGTTTGGGTGTTTATCGTCACTTGTTAACATAAATATGCGTAATTACATTGTTTATTGATGAGTTATACTTCACTTTCGGTCTTTTGTTATTGTTAATCAACTTTAAATAGAGATTTCAGGTGTTATATAGCATATGCAAATTTATTTCTTCCTATTGTATGCGTATACGTGGTCGCATCAGCTGATGCAGAAAGTGCGTATGCGCAACTAGGTTATTTCTACGCTTGCGCATGCGCAGCAGCGGAAGAGCTAATAATTGCAACATATGACTCATTCTCAGAAGATAGCAATAGCATAATGACAATTATCGGAAACTTCGCAAGTATATGATAATCTTCTCAACATTGATCGACTGCCGGCATTCCGAAAACTTGCAAACGATGTAAATTGCAAAAACCACACACACTCACTAACCGCCAGTATCAATTATTACGAATATCGTATAAAAGTAATGCATATTTAATATGTGGTAATCAATAAAATTAACGTTAATTTGGGTGCGATAACATTGACCCTAGAAAAAGTTTAACACATTCGGCTACACACAAACACGACAAAGAGCGTTGTCTCAACCAATGTAGTACATAGTAATAAATGTGCTGTTTCGTGTAACAGTGTAACGATTGTGAGCCTAAGCGCATAGCAACCGCGCGCACTGTAATACTGTTCAAATGGCATCGCAAAAAAAAAACAACAACAACAAAATCGTAGATTTCGAGCAAATGCGGTGTGAATTAACGCAACGTTGCCCCCGGCAACACGCACTTCTGGAAATTCGGCAATTGCGCCAACCATCAAACATCCATTTGTCGTTGGCTGTGTGCTGTGTGTGTGTGTGTGTTCGCGTTGTTAAAATTGTCGATTACACGCAAAAACCACCAGCCCACTCGCCGCACGCTCGCGTAATTGTTTGCAATCTTCGTTGTTATCGAGAGAAGCGTTGAATAATCCGCGTAGACTCGGGCTAGACACGAAGTAAATTCGCCATGGTAACAACGCGCAAGCAACAGCGGAAAAAACACATACGAATTGAATGATTGCCAATTTTTGGCCCAGCATTGTGGGATTAACAGCGAAAATAAACAGATTTATCAAATACGCGTGCAGTTTGTGTTTCTTTCTCTCTCAACCGCTGTAAATCATTAAATTTTATTGATATAAGGCCCAGGCGGCTTTTTAGACGATAAGAATTTATGGCAGCTTTGTTTGAGGACTTTAAGAACAGATATGAACATTTCTTCTGTGTATTTTTACATAATGTTTATTGACTTCATAGGAATGACCTAATTTTACTAAAAGCATTCGCACTTATCTTCTTTATTTTTTCTTATATCAACATTTTTCAGCATGAACATTTATCAACATTTTTCCAAAAATAACGAACAACTCACATAAGCAAAGGTAAAATGAAATTTTCTTTGATAATTTTTTTTTTCTAATAATTTATTTGATTTTTTATAACATATTTGATTTTTATTTAATTAATTTATTTAATTTTTTTTAACTGGAATACCTAGGAGCCCTTAATTAGGAGAATTTTATCATCATGTTAGTATGCTGGGTCTTCATGAGATGGCGCTAGCAAACTCAGTTAACGAAGAGCTCATTGTATGTATATAACGGAGTGCGGTATTGGCTAGAAGTTTGAGGATTTTACAAAGCCCATTGTGACTTTAATTAGCGAAGGTAAAATAAAACGTAAAGAAATTTTCCATAAGGTATAAAACAAAAATAACCACTCCAGTTTTAATGCTTTGTATATTAATTAATTAAGCCTATCATAAAATAAATAAGATAACAATTTTTATGAAGCACAATTCATGTCGAAAGCAAGCATGTGTAAGATGTGCTTGTTTGTGTTACGTTGGGAACAACATTATGATAATTGCATTTTCTCACGACCACATGCGCAAGTAGCCATAACGTGCGACATTGCATGCACGGAAACCTGACAATACCGTTCAACAGTTACGCTATGAGCTTCCTATCAACACTCGTTATGATATGGGATGTTGATCGCCTCCTCCGTGCAAGTCTTGCATGATGAAAATTTCCGTCATCATGCTATTAGAACTTGGTCTCAGGCTTTGTGTGGCGATTTCTGCTTTGTGCGATAAACATCAGTTATCAAGCTCGTTACGTAATATACTATTGCATTACGTAACATTTTTTTATTGAAGTTTTTTTGCTGTTTGTTATTAAAATATCGTTTTTATTATGTCTTTCTGCTTACTCTTGCATACAAATATGATTAATTGCAATAAGCACAACACAATTTCGTAGATGATTCAACATTGTACAGCGCACGATCATCGTAAACGCATTGACAGTGTGTGGTAATTTATCGAACGATAACAATATTGACACCGCACACAATGCATATCATTGTGCGTGCATGACATTCGCGTCCGAAAGCGTTTTTCAATCACATTTTTATGCATCGACAACACGCACATTATCAACGCATTACACGGGCGCACATATCGGAAGCTTATCAGCGCGTACGAGCCCCAATGCGCCACGAATTAATATTAATACGCGCGCATTAACGATATTTAATACAATGTGCATTGTTGGCGAAATAAAAAAAGAATGCCTTCATCAATTCCGCAGCCAGGACATGAACAAATACCTATAAATATACTTAATATTAATAGTGCCTAGATAGCGCCGTTCGCTGACTGATAACACGCGGCGTGTGCTTTCTTTTCGCTGTCATTTGGAATATATTTAATATGGCATGATTGTGCGTGTGTGTGTGTACACAAGCGACAGCAAACATAGGCGCGCATGTACGTTGCTCGGCTTGGTCTCTTGGGCTAGAGTGTGGCAGCGTTGCGCTACCGGGCATGCGCAGCGCGCGCGACCGTGTGTCTGCGCCGCAGCGCGCCACACCTCTTCCCATGGTGTGGGCATTGGTGTCGATGGTGTGTGTGCGTGTGGTATGTATGTGTATGTATGTATATGTGTATCTATGTGTATGCACTTGCATACGCACTCGAGTACACACAGCGGCGCGTAATTACGAATATGTTATGGGCGTACGAGATATTCAGTAATCTGTGTTGTCAGACCTCTTGGAAGCGTACAAAGTCTAATGCACATTTATCGCTGTTAGTGCGTTGTCTCACCATGAGAGGACGCTGGTCATCATAGCTAACCTCTCACCCATGAGGACATAGATTATCTTTCTGGAAGTGTGTTTTGGAGAGGATGGGTTTGGAGCCGGTTTACGTGAGTGGCCGATGGCCACGTTTGCTTGCTATCTGACAGCAAGTCGGGTTCTTGTTTTGTAACTGAGTTCTGGAAGATGTTTCTTTGTGGTATATTTTCCTCAAAATTGCTGCAGAGCAAATTTAGAAACTTTGTATTTTGTATTTGCTTGTATTTAAGCAAAACCAGTCAGCCTATGAGATATACATACAATGTCCACTCACTATTGATTAATGTTGGTATCCTATATCTCCATGAGATGGCGATTGCTAGATTTCTTAGTTAATGACGAGTACGTTACCTGTATGTTAGGAAGTGTCTTCGTGTGTCATTAGTAGTGGCTTTTGCTATCTGATGGAAAACCGGGTTCTTATTATTGGAAACATATCGAAGTAAATATGTTTAAAATATAAGTAATGGCATATTTTAACACAAGAAAACATTACATTGCACATAATGGATTTACTGGAACGTATTTGATTAATGGTAGTTATTTTATATCAATTTATTCAAAGAAAGTGTCGCAAATTAGCGCTATATTTAATTTGGGCTAAAAATTCGGTTTTTTAATTATCTTCAAATTTTGTTAGCAAAATTTGGCCTAAGCTGGCTTAAGTTGGCTTAAGTATTGCAATATTCCATTTGACCTATTGGTGTAACTGTGATATTAAGACAGTTTTTTGAGTTGAGTTTTGTAACATTGTTTTATAATCACTATTATATTACAATACCTGACACTAAAACTGAACAACCTACCCCAACTTAGAGCATGTTGTTATGTGATGCTTTTTTTTCTATAATAATTACCAGTCTTCAATCATATGAAAGAATATGAATCTTATCAATCATTAGCAGGTTTATCAAAATTACAATTTGAACTAAATTATAGATTTATACAAGTTTTAGGTATATTGATAAATTCTTACTTTATCTAGAATGATTTCAGTTTTTACATTCTATACAACAAACGCATTATTCACCAGAACGAGAATTAAAGTAACAATTTCAGCAGACAACGTGGTAGAAAGAGTGGTAACATGTCCAAAAAAAGAAACATCTAGCCCTAACAACAAATGTTGTCATGCAATCAAGTTGGAGGTTAGGATAATTGAAATGCTTATAATGTGTTTTCGCACTTATTAGAACGCTGCTTCAAATGCGCTAAAGTCTTCATAGTTCATACTGTGAGGGTCTCAAACTTGAGACTTCCCACTGTGAAGGTAGGTACAATACATATCGAGGATCTTGAAGTCGAGGAATGCGTAGGCGAGCAAAACGTTTGTCGGTGATTTCGATTCGAGGAATACGGAGTCGAGAAAAATGAATCGAGAAAAATGATGGATACGGTAATAAAGCTACCAATCTTGTAACTACTGCAATCTTTTGGTTACATATACTAAATTAAAGTTTTAATAAAGTGGCTGATAGTTATTTCAGTTTTGATTAGTATGTTTTTCTAAAACTAATATATCAGAATTGAACATGTATAGACTGGTTATTTAGAAGTTAACGTCACCAAAAAATACAGGGTTTAGTTTGGTCTTAAGAAGAGTAATTTTCAATAGTTGTACAATGCTTCTGGACATATTCTCGCATTTTATTCGATGTTTTATTTTTTTTTCTATTTGATCAAGCTAAAATCATCTGGCCGGTGCTGCATTGAGGCCAATAATCGCAAACGGCAACGTGTGTGCAAGTCTAAATGCCTGTAGCTGCAGTCCGCACGCAGCGATAAACGATAATGAGTGGAAAAAATGCATCGGCCTGGGTGCATTGTGCAGCGCAAACATTTCATGTTGAGGCTCTCCGCCGCTTATCGGGCATTGTCGGCGCGGCGCGCGCGCCTTGATAAGCGGGCGAATTAAAAATTGCAATTATCGCGAATGCAATGCAGCCGCAATGCAGTGCGCTGTGAACGCGGCCCCCCCGAGTCCACGGTGTTGATTTGCGAGTTCTAAATATAACTAAATATGGCAACTCTGATCGTACTGTTCACCGAGAAGCTATATTTCGCTGTTATTACCGTGGCACCGACTTGTTTAACTTGGTTTAAACAACATGTGCATACATTTCATATTTTAGCTTATTATTACTGTCAACTTGTTACTATATTTGTTTTTTCAAGCGTATAGTTAGATTGATAATAAATTTCTCACATATGACTGAGTGTAAATATTATATCACATATCACGTATATACGTATGTATGTGAAACCTATTTTATGTATAAGTTATTTGCCTATAAAGAGTATACAATGTTGTTTGATATTTATATATATATATATATATATATATATTCCTTGCGGTTTTATAATGCGCATGCGTAAATAAGGCAGTAAATGGACGCATGCGCAGTATATTAATGTGAAGTTAGCATGAAATGCTAAAGGTATATAAAGAGAAATTGAAAGATTAATTTAAAGTAAAAAGTTTTATAAATGGCAAAGAAATGTTTTATAAAATGGGTAAATATAAGGGAAATATAAGGGAATGCATTAGAGAATCGTGTATTTTAAAGATTTCTTCCGGGGTGGAAATTTATCGAGATAGCTAGTTGTATCAATATTTATATATAAACATTTTGTGCTTACTTCACTCGGGCGTATTAAGTAGGTAATGCCAAACAAACACTGCTTATGCGCAACATGTTTTTATCGTAAATTATCCCTAATATAAAAGCAAATTGTTATCTTATGTATTTTATGATAAGTTATATTAAGCTTTAAAATTTGAACAACCTATATTTAGATCTTACATGTCCATTAAATGTTAATACATTCGAATGTTAAACATAATTGTTTTATTTTTCTGTTAGGTCAATAACGCAAAAAATATGTTTTGTTGACTAAACGCTAATAAATTCCGCTGGAATACGCAATAATCCATGTTTCATGTTGACATTAGTGAATCATCCTTGAACAGTTGATATAAATCCGCGAACACGCGAATAAAATGCAAATGATTTACATTTTTATTCGTGCTGGCAGTGCGAGCGAAAGAGCGCGCGCTCACGATACACACGACATCGTGAATAACAAATTGTACATCTCGGGCTAGAGAGCCAGGCAGCCGCAAATAGGAGAGTAAAAAAAAAAATTATGCGCAAACGTAAACAAATATCGAAAACCGGTTATTGAGTAAACTAGTGATCTCGCACATTTGAATATTGCATCAACCTTTTCGTGCGCTACGATCGCCGGATCGCATACAATAAAACATTGTGCGATAATCATTGACCATTGTCTCTAATTCCTATTCCAGTTTCGCTGCCCATTCAATTCAAACCGCGGCTGTATTCAAATCCGCACGCTACGTGCTGGCGATTTGCATGCGCCTGCGTGTGAATCACGATGGAAAGGTCTCGCAGCGGTTGATAACACTCGAATGCGACTTGTGCAGACATTGTGCGGCGTCTTTTTTTTGTTGTTGTTCGTTTGATTTTCTTCGCGTTCAGCGCGAAATGCAGGCGCGGAAAAGTGTGCGGCGCGCGCGCTTGCGTCGTCGCGAGCGCGCGGCGACGAAATGTCAGAGTGGAATAACCGTTGAGCGTCTTCGTAGCGCCGACTGACGCTGGCAGTGGCACTGCAGTGACATAACCTAGTTTTTCGTCTACCTGTGTCGCTGACACGGCGCCATCTAGCGCAACATGTGCGCGTGTTGACTTAGTAAGCTTGGCTAATAGTCTCATTTAAGGCATATAAGACGATGTGGCAAAAGTAGTTGCACGACAAATGCTTTTTTGCTCTATTTGTTTGGGTGCAAAGAAAGGACCAGTTTTACCTTAAATTATTTCCTAAGGGGTCCCATATCGAAAAATTGTGTGTTGGAACGTTATGTTTGCAAGAACGACTGAAATGATTTTTTGTATTCTATTTTCTTTGCTCCAAAGAGAGTAATAACTATTAGAATATAGGAAATATTTAAACACGAGTAGGGGAGAACGGGGCTAAAAGTTACCAGGGTAAGTTGTTCCAATTGAAACATCTTCTTTGGAATATGGGATAAAATATGTACTAAAGACGTTATGAAAGTTACAGCTCCAGCGAACCAACGGCAGCTATTTGAATTAAGAATCAGTTGCATAAAGATTTAATTCTTGGTATTTTGTCTTATTTCTTGTAAACCTGAGTAATTACTATTCCGTTTTTTTGTGATTACATATTAAGATATATTTAATATTCTGATATAATACGCGAAATCCGTTTATTTATTACATCCTAACCTCCAATTCGATCTCATGACAACATTGTTGCTGGGGCTAGATGTTCCTTTTGTTCGGGGTATGTTGTTACCACTCTTTCTTCCAGTTGTCTGCTGAAATTGTTACACGTTCAGGTGAAGAATGGGCTTTATTGTATAGAACTTGGAAACTGGAATCATTCTAGATAGAGCAAAAACTTATCAATATAATCAAAACTTGTGTCCGAATTGTAATTTTGATAAACTTGCTGATGATTGGTAAGATTCATATTCTTTTATATGATTGAAGACTGGTAATTAATTGGAAATGTTCCCATAAATGAGTTTAGTGCATTTTCTTAACTTATATTTCTTACAGATCTTCTTTCAGGAATTATAGTAGTGATTTTAAAATAATGTTATAAAATACAACTAAAAAATCTGTCTTAATATCACAGTTACACCTATTGGTCAATTGTAATATTGCATTATTAAAGTTTAAGCCAATTTTTGCTAACAAAATTTAAAGATAATTAAAAAACGAAACTTCTACAACTTCTAGAGCGGCCTTATATTAGGAAGGAAATAATTTGTCTCTTACATTCGACTATATATTTCTTATCCAGTATATGTAATATATACAATAATGTTAGCTAAATAGTAAACATTATATTATGACAGAGTTATGATCTTAGACGCTAAATTTCAAATTAAATCGTGTGAGATGCATCTTATGTATAAATTTGCTCCTCAATACTAAAAATTAAAATATGCAAGAAACAGCTTACATAATTGGACAATAACAAAATCAAAATGCAAATACATTTAACCTTGTCGAAAGAAAGAGATAAACGCAATTTTTATTGCCGTGATTTAATTTTAACAACATGTTTGTCGAATGTAATAGAATTGCGCACGCCAAACAAACAGCGCAGCAAAAAGCGGCAAAACAAGCGCGAAACGAGCACAATAAATGCTGTGATAAGATATGCATGAAATGAGACAATGCGGTGATAAGTTCATTATATCATCGTCGGAGTGGCGCGCGCGCGCGCATGTGTGTTGGTAGTGCGGTGCTGTTTGCGAGCACGCGATTTTTTACATCGCATTTAGCCGCGTGTTGTTTTTTTTTTTTTAATTTAATTGTAAGCAGGTTGCGAGTGCGCTTACAATATTTGCACAATGTTCGCACATTATTTGCACGTGTTGCTGATGCTGATTCGGACGGCGTGCGCCAAGAAAGTCGAAAGCGGGATCAAATACAGGCGTGTTTATGTGCGCGGACTGTAAATAGGTGGCCAAAATTAGCGAAGCGCGTTCATTTTTTTTTTTGGGGTGGGGGGGTAAAGATGTGAAGCGCGGCGACAGGACCGGAATTGCGGACGCAGGACGCGCGTGGCGGCGGCAGCAGGGTGGCGTGTTGTTGGCAGCCGCCGCCGCAACAAGCCGACTGTGTCGTGCGTAAATGTATGTATGTGTGTGTGTGTATATGTGCGGCACCAGCGCGTCTGTCGCAGGTGTGCCGCGTTTTGCCAAAATGTTTCTTTGTCCCGTCGCGCTAACTCATCGCTAATTTGATGTCGCGAATTGCATAAAGTCTTACAGACACACGCATACACACACTGACGCTGACGCTGCAAAGTCTGCCTGCGAGCTTCCGAGAAATGCGCTGAAAATAGCGTTTACGCGGTAAGCGATTACAAGCGCAAAGCTCCTCCGCACATTGCCTCTTAATTTGCCGGCGGTTTGGGCAGTGCGATGAATTTTGGCAAGTGTCGTGCGGGCGACGCTCGCGTTTTTTATTTTCTTCGAAGAAATGCGTCGCTCGCACGCCTCACTGCCGCCGAAAAGACCTAATGAAGATAATGAAAAACCAGGAAGCGCGTAATACGACTGCGCGGGGGCGAGCACAATCGCCGCTGTCATTGCTAAATTTACAAATTCGCTCTACAAGCACACAAATACCTGTGCGCGCAGGTATTTGCGTATGTGTGTATCGCGGCACCGCGTCTGGTGCGCCTTGTTCTTTGTTGCAAATTGCAATTAACATCACTTACAAGCACCAACAACGCACTAAGCCCGCATGAATAGCGCTGTTGTTAACTAATTTTTAAGACGACTAATTCGTTATTTAAACATTACTCGTGCGTAAGTACACACGTTGTGTAAAAAAAAGTTTTAATGCGTTCCTTCGAGGCCAATTTTATGGTGCTTCCAATTACATTTTATGATCGTGCCGAGCTGAATGATGCAAAGAATTGCGGGATACCACTTTAAATGAAGCAATATTGGTCAAAATTTTCATCTTATGTAATAAATCTTCTCAAAAATAAGATTGAGGGGCAAAAATACAAAAATTTGCTAATTGTCTGTCTTTATGCGCGACAAGTTTTAGATACTACGTGAGAAATAATGAAAGATAACACAATGTTTATCAATTATAGTAATCATACTTATATTCTCGGTTTTTGATAGTAAAAAACTGGTAGGAAATAGTAGGAAGTAGTAGAAATAGTAGGAAATAACTGGACCGTTGGATGAAGTATAACATCGGTTTTAATGTAAATTAAAGGTTAGTTTATTTTAAAATTATTTCTAAGAAATGACCAAACGTAATTAATCGAACTAAACATCATCAATTTTCTTGTTAAATTTGCAAGATTATGGTGTACCACATTATCAAACAAGTAAAATTTCAAAGAGATATTTAGTTCTGATTAAGACATTTCTTTGAAATGTTACTTGTTTGAAAATGTGGTACACCATAAGTTTGCAAATTTAACAAGAAAATTAATGATATATTTACACTAAATCCTATATTATGCTTCAACCAACGGTTTCATTATTTCCGTATTATTATCAAAAATTGAGAATGTAAGTATGTTTACTATAATGCATAAACATTGCGTTATCTTTCATTTTTTCTCACTTAATAACCAAAACTTGTCGCGCATATTTCGCAAATTTTGGTAATCTTGCTTCTTAAACATATTTGCTTGCACATTCTAGGCAAAAATCTAAATATCTATTAATTTATTTCATCTATGTGTAAACATCATTAAAAGGAATAAACCGTCCACTTTATTTGTTTCAATAATATATCGACAATAATAAAACAAATTCCGCACATATCGTCATGTCAAATAGTTTTGGGTCTGGAGCAATAAGACAATGAAAATGTAAACTGCATTGTTTTCGCGCTGTAACAATTCCGCAGCAAAATGCGCGATAGTTTTCCATCTCATCGCCGTTTGCGTTTAATTGCTTTTTATATATATATATTTTTTCCACATTTCACTGCCATTCCCTTCCCGACTAACAATGGGCCGCACTTAAACGTGTTGTTGTTTGCGTGGCTCGCAGGTGGTGTATGTGTATGTACGACCATCCTTAAGTTTTAATTTCGTTGTTTTCGTTGCGATTTTATTGATTGCCATCCGCGATACCGCTGGTGCAAAGCAATAATACGCGCGCGATACGCGCGTATCTTGATTGATACACAATTACCTATTAATAATGTGTGATTGGTTGAGGTGAATTCGCGGTAAACATCCGATATCATACGAATGCCACGTCTACGTGTCGATATTGTTTACCGATTTCACGAATTAGATTAATTATACAACATTCACGTTCCAGCTGTATGCACACATACAGATCTGTTTGTTGCACGTCTCGCAGGAAAAAGTGTAATTTTGTGAAAGTCGCCGTTGATGCTGGCTAC
>JAODGA020072721.1:0-16518 GCA_027574885.2 Drusilla canaliculata
AACATCAATTGCGGAATTAACATCAGATGTTTTTATTTATACTCAAAACACAAAATTTCAGTGTAACTAAAAACCTAAAACAATTGCCATGAGTGAAAATGAGGATAATACAAGTATCATATAACTCAAGTGCATCCAAAGTCAATATAACTGGATAAAACTGTACACAACTCGTGTCGTCTCAATTATTTGTGTGCTTAAACCATCAAAGCCCTACTTGAAACAGCATCAAATAAGCCAAAACCTGAACACGATACGTCATTTTCAATAGCAAAGCCACAATTTGTTGCCATCATCATAGAGAACTCGGTAACACAATACTGTTAAGCTATGAACATGCTACCATTGGGTGCTGATCCAATGCTAGTGCACGTTGTTGACGTTGAAGAGATCGCCAGCGGACGGGAGCGGAGCCAAGCCACCGGTTACATCCGGCAGCGCGGTCAGGTCGGGCAGATTCTGTATGTGCGATTTGAGCTCTTGTCTTACAATATATACTTTGGATAATTTCTCTTGATATTCCTAGAACATAAAAATAATTGATGGTTTCAGTTAATACTTAATACAATAAAAATAAGCAATATTTTGTTGAAATTTTAAATTAATTTATTGTGTTAACATAACAATTGTTTCATCAAAACAGTGGCTTCATCAGGCCAATGATAACGGTTGTATTGACATAAATAAATTTTCTAACACACAACTAGAACATTAAAATAAACTAACCTCTAATCCAGCCTCAGCTTGAGCTAATAGTTCCTTCTGTGAAATGAGGAACTCATGCAGCATTGCTGAAACCTTTTTCCGGCTCTCCACTTCCACAGAAAGTCGATTGTTGTAGTCATTTATCAAAACAAGGGCATCTTCAACTTTTTTGGAGAGAACATCAGCTTCATCTTTGTCTATAAATTAAAATTTCAATCCCAAAATTACAATTTAAGTCTTTAAAAGTTAAAATTAGTACAGTACACATAAAACAATTCAAAATGAAATTAGAAAAGCCAAATGAGAATAGGAAAGTAAAAAATTACCTTCCAACTTTGATAAATGTGATGTTTCAGACACTTCAATTGGCAGTTGAGCAATCCTATGTCTTATCACTTCATCTGTAGATGCTGTGTTATTTTCTAACTCCTGAATTGCTTTAATTAACTCCTCTGGTTCAGGAGGATCACCTGCATTTGCCTGTGGGCTGAGATGCACATGTGTCTCCAATTTACCATCAACTTCAACTACCACTTCAGTCTCAGTCTTTTTTCTTTCCTTAGTTGTAGAATTATGATTTGATTTTGGTTTCTTATTAGGTGGTTCACCATTATTAGTTGTAAAAGCTAAAAAAAAAACCATACCACAAATTCCCAAAATATATAAATAAATCAGATTAAACAAAATTCCTACCTAAAGCATCCTGAAATTCCTTAATCTGATTCTCATCATACATCTGCCTCTCCTTCCAAATATTCAACAATCTGCCCAAACTTCCCTTTGTCTTCTCATCACAACCAGTGCTTGCCATGTGTTCAAAGGCTTTCTTGAGGTGCAGGCCAAACTCTTTGCCATATTCTGGACCCTTTTTCCTGCTATTCTGAATGACATCATTTGCAAGGTACATGTAAACTAATTTTCGTGATGTCGCTACAAAACATAGTACAAAAATATTAGGATTACCTTTTAGATGATTTAATGATATGTAATTTGAATACCTTTCATAAGTTCCCGGAGCCATACTTTGACGACTAACGCATGATGTTTCCGATGATGAATAATCCACAAGCTAAGCGTTTGAATACTCTGTGATGAGTTGTTGAGTTCGCCGAGTTTCTTCACAAGTGCACTCTCGGTAAAACCGGTCATTTTATCGCAATAATGCGGAGCACAGAATGCCAAGCTGAAGGCAAACACAAGGAATGTAAATTCGAATGAATTTTCGTGTTCAGATCTTCATTAGATTCACGACATTTTTTAAGGTTACGTTTATGATGATAATGTTTGTCTGATATTTATATAGAGGTCGCTATTGTTATCACCGGTAGATCACTCAATAAAAAGAATTTCGAAAGCAATTTCCCCGGAAACAAAAACAAAAAAAGTAAACAATTGACCGAATGTTTCCGAATTAGCCGTTCGACGAGTATCAATCGCTTGCGTGTGGCGCGACTTTTTGAAAAAGAAATTTGTAAATTAATTTTCAAGCAATTGGCAAAAGTTAAACCGCTTGAAGTTATGATAATAAGCTAATTAAATATTAATTTTGCAAAAAGTTTAATTTTTAAACGCTTGTTACATTATTTCAAAGCAAAATAATGTTGGATAATTACATTTAAAATTTATTGCTGTCAATTGTCAAAAATTTAACTTTCTTTTCTGGAAGTTTGCTTACGACCTTCACTCCCATAAGTTGGTGACCCCATATTGTTATTTACCTTTCAGCTTTATAATATAACCACAAGATGTTGTATTTTATATAAAATAAAACAAAATTTTCAATACAATGTTATGTAAAAAACGTTATATATTTTAATTTAATGTTTGGAGAAAAATTGTGAAATTTTTGTGGAATTTTTACATTTTATGATAACAAATATTTTATTACATTTTGTTTGCGTATATTTATATTACGTTTGTGTGCCTCATTAAAACATTGTAATAAATAAATTATTATTTACAATAAATACCAGTCTTTCAATCAGTCTTCAAATATTTGCAATTTAATGTAAATAGCGTATATAGTTTATATTTAAGGTTAGGTGTTAATTTTGCGATGGTGGTTGTTGCGCGGGTTGTGGTTGTTGCTGGTACATGGTTGCCGGCGTGGGCTTCGCTTGGCCAGCAGTTTGGTCAACATATTCCATATCCTGCGAGACGGGACACAGGCAAGGCACAAGTTGTACATTCTGCACAGCAGGGGCAGGTGCAAATTGTGCCTGGAGCGGCACCTGGATTGGAATAGCCGGAATCGGTTGCAATGGTTGCATTTGAACGCCGTTACTATCAACATATTGTGGTTGTTGGGTTTGCATGACCCGTTGATAGTAAGCCAAAGTTGGATATTGTGGTAGTTGTTGTTGATTTTGGGGTGGTAAAGTTTTCACACTAATAAAAAATCATACAACGTTCGTTTATAATAAAATTCTGTTGATATTTAGCTTAATAGTTGTAACTTGAGATTATGTTTTACTTACGGTTGCGGGGAACCCCAACTGAAGAAGTATGCCGAGGTGGATGTGGTGCAAACAACCGCCACTAAAAAGATCTACAAAATATTTTTAGTAATATATTATATTACTTATTATATAATACAATAAGAAATAAGTAACTTACGCATAACTGAGTTCTAAACGCCATGGTAATACAAGCACTGTTTTTTACAAACTTCGATTAAAATTCCTGTTACACTAGAGCAGGTTACAGCATCTAATGACGCTCGTCGAGCGCTGAAAAGCGTTTTATAGCCCTTTTCCCACGAGAACTCAGCCACCACTCCACTCTCCTTGACCAGTGGTCCTCCTAAAAAGCGGCCCTCGACACATTCCCATGCGATGCGCAAGACGAGTTCACCTATAATCAAGTCCTAACTGTACTTTTTGTCTATGTTACCGTGGTAACATAGACACTGTAGATACATTCCCGGTCTATTTTCCTCGACAGACAAATGAACCACACGACGTGAGGTAATCACAAGCACGGCGATGAATAGGTGAATGAAAACCAAGTCTAGCTGAACGAAAATTGTATGCAATTAGCAACGCACGTAATTAAAACTATTTGAAATTAATCACATGTTAACATGTTTTGGCGTTTCCTTTGTCTGTTGTTGCAGGTCGTTAGAAAACACGAAATTACTTAATTAAAACTTGCTGCTTTCAATGAAAATCCATTAGTTGATGATCCACCCATCGCTTTGATTTATAATTGATATGACTCGTAATTAAAATCACTTAGTTTTCCATTTATTTCGACATAAATCAAACGAATATAATCGGTATGGATGAAAGTTTATCGGGGCATCAATGAAGACTTAGAACTAAGATCTTATAGCTAAATACGCTGAATCATTCTAGAATAGTTAAAATTTTATATAATCAATGTATAAAAATAAACAACAGGCTAAAGAAAGTTCATATCTAAGTGAAATATAGGCATTTTGAAAAACAAAAACCAAAAGTTGTTAAAGTTACAAAAGCTTGTACAGTTACCTATAAATTTCCTTGGAAGCGTTCGTTCGAAATTATTCTAACTGTAATTTTATCAAGAAATTCTTTCTTTCTTTTTACTTGTTTCAGTTCAGGAATGATCAAGATCGATGACGATAAGAACCCAAGGGTCGGCGCTTTGAAGATTTCGGTTGGGGAATATTTCAATCGTTCCTCAATCCCTACAAATGCGTCTTTCTAATGCAAGCTCTGTGGTGCACGTAATTTACATAATTACATGGAGTGTTATGATTTCAATGCAGTAACCGCGACGGTGAGTAATTTGTAATGCTTTCTGGACGTTCTTTTGAGAGTAGAACGTGAAATCGTCTCATCTTCGAAGAAAAATGAAGGCTATTATGTCAAAATACCCTTAATTTGTGTGTAATCATACGCTATAAATGTTCATCTAGAACTATATACAACATTTTTGTAGTGGATAAGGTAAGGAATTTCAATATTTTACGTGCTTTGTGTCAAATATATCAATTTATAATGCTTATAACCTATTCATGTTATAAAA
Organism: Drusilla canaliculata; assembly: GCA_027574885.2. Taxonomy (NCBI): domain Eukaryota; kingdom Metazoa; phylum Arthropoda; class Insecta; order Coleoptera; family Staphylinidae; genus Drusilla; species Drusilla canaliculata. Next base: position 4,717 of record JAODGA020072721.1, read on the forward strand.
AACGTTTAATGTGTTTCAGACTTGTTAACTTTTCAAACCCCTGTAAAAGCATGAAAGTGTAAATATTTCTTCCAAGTTAAATACAATTAAATATGTTAAAGTCGAATATAAAATCTAGGTATCAACATAATTGTCTTGTTTCTTTATCTTGTAAAAAGTTAACCAAGTTTCATCCCTTTGAATGCCTTCCAGGCATTTGGACCCTTCCAAAAAATACAATCCCGTTTTTTTTTAAATAGTCTGTTAGAGGAAAATTACTTCCCAATCCTATTATCATTCCATTCCATCGCGTCGGTTCCGTGTGTATACCACCGCTGTGCCGCTGCTCTGTCTTCATCATGGGATGGATTTTTCTCGGGGTGTGTTAGGCCGTGTCCCTCCGCGCAGACAAAGTATCGTCTACTTAGCAGTTACCTTTGCATTTAATGTATTAAAAGATCATTTTCTTTTCTCCCGTTTTCAACATAAGTACATACAGTTCCTAATTAATTAAAATACGAGACTCCTTTTTCAGGTAAAATCCCATTATCCAAATTTTTAATTATCCAAGTGGAGTCCGGTCCCAACTGGTTCGGATAATTGAAGTTCTTCTTTAATTGCTTTCTCTTCGCAAAGCACAAACTGCTGTCACTAGCATTATTTTTCCGCGGACTGTAAGACCTGTTAAAAGGACACAGCCTTAGCAAGATGCATCTAAATACGAAACAAAAAACAAGACTCACCTTTCTCAAGTCCGTCGTCCATACACACGCGTCCGAACTACTTTTTTCACGCAGCTAGTTATCTGAATGAACATTAAAATCCACGTCGCCGCGACGCCCGGGCGGCGACAGCCGTAAAACGCACCGCAGCTTCTCGCCACCGAGGAATTAAAAATAAACAAAAAGAGGAGTCTGGTGTGCTTTTTAATCCATGAATAATGCGGCATACCGCGAGCGCGCGCGTCAAAATAAAACAAAACCAACAACTACTCACAAACTAGTTCTATTGGTTTTGTTTTATAAATGATTTGGTTGGCTTTGTGTATATTGTAAATATCTACGATCTAAAGATTCTAAGCCTCTAAAAATTTCTTTAGAAGTCAGTGACATTGAAAACATCCAATAAAACTTTTATTCAATTTCCTATGAATCAAAAACTCTTCCAAAACAGTTTAATTACAATCCAAAATTATATTATAGACAAATATTATCAAATATACAGAATTCAATTCGACTTAATTGGACAATAAACCATCAACTTCTAAATTTGTCTAGCGTAGAGCCGAGGCTTGTTGTTGAAGTTTGGTTGGGTGTCAATCAATCGTAATTGAAACGTCGTCCGCCATCGAAGCGAAACCCGTACGCGGCGGCATTCTTCGCGTCCACCAGCGCCGGATTGCGATGCTTGTAGAAGCTGCCATGCGCATGCGCCGCCCGCGCAGACCCCGTGTCCTCGCCGCGCGGATAGAACGCCTCGAAGGTACCCGCCGGCGGCAGCACATCGCCGACGCCCTTATCCTCCGGATCGTACGCAAGCGTCCCATCAAACACCAACCACACAATCACAAACAATCCCACAGAAACTTTCATCTCTCCTCAAGACGTGTGGAAAAACTGCTTCACAATACTTTGCGTATACGCAAAACCGGCCTGATGTCGTCTTACTTTCGCACTAAATCCACGCGTGTGAACACTGCAACTTTCTCTCGTCGTTGGGAAGGTCGCACCTTCGGCAATACCACCATACAAACTAAATATATATACAAGGCCTAACAAAACCGGTTAAAAAAACTAATCGTCAGTTATCTCAACATTCGCCTTCTTCCGTTTGAACCCGGTACCTTTACTTAAGCTAATTTTTCGCTTCTTCAACTCCTTCTTCTTCTCGTGGTGTTTGATCTTTTTCTTAGCGTACGCTTCCGGATCGGTGACGGCAAGTTGAGTTCTCTGCCGCTTTCGCTCAGCGCGCCTAATCGATAAGTGACTTTCAGTCGTCGCTAAAAGTTGCGTATACTCCTCCTTACCAATCTTACTCTTAGCTATCGCAGATACTTCCTTACTTAATTGTATCAGCTCATCGGTGCTCTTTTCTTTAGTCACCATCTCTCGCACTAGAGGCGCTAACAGATGATGAAGGATTGGCCGCAGGACATTCATATCGATGACTGTCAGCAGGGCGGCGATAAATTTGAACAATTCGGCGCGCAGCGTCGTCGCACTGTTGCACTCGACAATCTCCATGTTAATGACGCGTCGAACTCGTTTGACCAGCCACAATAAATTCACCCGTCTGCTCGCGTCTTCATCGTCATCAGCTTCCAGCTCCTTAACGCTCTGCTGCGCTTGTTTCTTATTGATGGGCACGCTTTGCAGCACCCGCGCGATGAGAATCAAATTCTTGATCACCTGCTCGGCGAGATCCGTGCGCGTGCAGCCGGGCACCAACTGCGCGAGCAGGTCCAGCGACAACCCCTTGATACCCTCGTTCGGATTGGAATACAAGTAACCCACAGCCTTCGTTTTGCTGAGCAACAACTGCGACAATTTGTCAATATCAATCGAGCCCAAAATATAGCCGATAAACTGCGCCGCGCCCAACCTAACCCAATCATGGCCGTGTGAGAGCAATCCTTGCGCACGTAGCGCTAAATTTTCAACGTCATCCTGCCGCTGTAAAAAGGACGGACACTGCGCGCATAATTTAAGCAGCATTTGCAATACCTGATATAGATGATGATCACGGTTGCGCTCCTTAATAAAACCTTGATTCTCCTCAACATGGACACGAACAAATTTACCTGGTGCATCCTCATTCTCGGTGTTGAACTGTTTAAGGACTTCAGGAATAAGAAGAGGTATGCGTGACTCAAAGTAAACCGTCTCAACGTTGATCAGAAGCCCGCACAACTGCGCCGCGAGCATTTTATGCTGAATCTTTTTATCCTTAAACCAGAGGATGATCATATCGAAGAGTGGATCCCGATCGGGTTTCTCCAGTCGTTGACACATTGCTGTAATACACTTGGCGGCCATCTTGCGGCAGGATGGCACATCATCGTTGATCAACCTCGCGCCGATGGTGACAAAAAATGTACCAGAAAAGTTCCTCAGGATATTCTGTCAATAAACCAAATAAAATTTAACAAATGTAAACTTAAAACAAAATGTAAAACTTACAATCGGGAAGGAGTTGACAAAGATCATGACCATGTCCAAGGCGGACTCGCGTCCCGTCTGCAGTTCGTAGCTCATCTGTCCCAAATAAAAACTAACGTACTTCTCCAGATGCTTGCCGAGGGGGTAGTCCATCACGTAGTGATGATAGACGCTGCGGCACTGCTGGCGGACGTGTGGCAGCTCGGAGGTGATGCTTAACTCGCCCACTTTGGTGATAATTGCGTGCAGTTCGGGCACGATCAGCTTGCGTGCGATGATCGCCTTCAGCAGGCCAAACGCCGTCGCCTGCCGCTCGTAATTGTACAGATCCTGCTCCACGTACAGCAGCAACACCTTCAATTGCTCCGTGTCGATAACGTGATATTTGACGTCACGCACAAGCACCGCCATTGTCTAGTCAAAGAAGTAGCATTCGTTAATTTCTTTTTCGCATATCTCACCCGAAAGTAAAGGAATTACTTATGAATTAACGTTGTAATAACGCCTACTTAGTGTTACTAAACATCCAAATAGAGACAAAATAAAGTAACTATCTTCACTAGTGAGAATAAACAATGCAGTGTTGGGATTGGTCAAATCTGTGCGATTCTCTACGCATCCCCACTATTATCGACGAATCTCAGTTAGTATTATAGGTGAATTTTCAATTCATGTACACAGTTCCTATAAGTGATCTTTCAGGCGAATTAAGCGAAATATGGTTATACACAAGTCAGTCAGTAAACATTTGTGCTTCGCTTCGTGATTTGAAGTAATCGCCCCATTCGTACTTCAAACATACATCGCTCGCACAAATTTTACCTCACTCGTTGTGTAAAGTACTATTTTTACAAAATCAAATAAAATAAAATTACCTTAAAAGACGCCATGACAAAATCGAAATTATCCCCCTTCTTCAAACCGGCGGATGCGTATTTGTGCAGGATGGCAAACAATGACTTTGTGATGTCCTTAATTGCAGTCTTCAACGCCGGTAGGTCGTATTTCAGCAGCCATTCCATGCAGTGGAGTGACACAGTGTTCAACTACAAAACGGCAGCCATTTTAATCACTGTTACCATCGGATAACAATTAAAGCAGCTTTACAACAGCCCCGGAACGAGAATTAGAGCGATAACCAAAACGGGAATGGAAACAAAAACAAAATTTGATGCATAAGAAACAAAACCGATAAGACAAAATATACAACGCTGACTGGTTACTTTCTCGTTCCAGTTCTCGGGCTGGCTAAAGCACCCTCAATATAAACATACCTTAATGTGAGGAGTATTAATGCAATTTTTTAGAACTCCAACGAACGGATCCATGAACGCGATGAAGTTCCCTTCTTTGAGTTTGTCTCGTTTCAGTAAAATATTACAAAGTTTGAGGCCAAACTCAATGAGAACGTGCGCGTTTGCTGTTTGCGAGTTTCTAACCTTACATACACGCACCCCAGTTCTACCAACTGGTGCTTTCGGAATGATAAAACAATCCTGCTTTTGTCGCGCCATTTTCGCCGACTCTTTCTCAGTCAGCTCCACCTTCTCCTTGTACAACAAATTAGGAATCGACTGCGACGCCGTACCATACGCAAATTTGATAACAACGTCAATAGTTATAAACGGGTTATCAACCAACCCAAGCGCGATTTGTTTCAAACACTCCTCAGCTTTCCGCACCACCTTCAACGAATGCGTCGTCCCCAAGATCTTCTTAATCGGCATAATCATATCCATGATACACGCTTTCGTAATATACTTTGCCATAATTTGCAGCGTGTCAAAACTTTTCGGCGTTGAAACTTCGGCAGTTTTGTTGGCAATCTTCGCCACCTCCCGCTCATCGGCCAAATCCCCAAACAAGTCCTGCATGCAAAAATCAATCACCGTAAGCAAGACATTATCAATGTGACCAGGCAAATAGTGGTCCTTCAGGGAGTTAAGCATTGCATGAACAGTAAACACCAAAACGTGCATCTGGAAGCCTTTGTATTGTAATCCTGCCATCTCGCCGAGAATCACGCCGAGATAGTCGGGGCCGAGCGTGAGGACAATCTTCTGCAGTATTTCGCGCGCCGTGCGTCGCACGCTCTCCAGCTTCGTCTTCAGAAACGTGCAGAGCTTCATAATGACGCCGGGCAGGTTGCGGTCGAGCAGTGCTTTCGGCAGCCGCTGCAGGAGCTTGACCACGGCGAGCGTAATCGGAATACGCACAAGGTCCTCATCTTCGCGCTCCTCGCGTGTGGCGCGCTTGTGGTTGAGTTTGTGGGTGTTCTCGTGAGTCGTCTTCATCGCGAGCGCACGGTTTAATTGCGGCAGCAGCACGGTCTATTAGAGAAACGAAGAAAAATCAAGATTATAGTAATTCTTATACAATTGCGAGTCATTTGATTCACTCAAAAAATAACAACTTTACTCCACTATATAATCAATATTCTTATACATAAAAGAAAATGGTATTTGTACCAACATTTATAACTCAAGAACAACTAAATCAATTTTTATAATTCTTTCTGCACTGTATACTTATTAATTCAAGCAGAGATATCGTATATTAAAAAATATACTAATAAGAATATTGTGTTTGTAACAACACTTATAACTCAAGAACAACTGAATATATTTTCTAATTCTTTCTTTGTTTGAATTGTATTTGTTACGAGAAGGATTTTACTTGTATCTGTAAGACCTATTATAACAAAAACAGATAAACCAATTTCTATGATTATTTTGAGCTGTAATAAGAAAAAACTCACCTTGATGATTCTGATGACACGTTTCGCAGCAGATTTACACAAAACGGTAATCTTGTCATAAGGCCTCACTTTCTCAGTCTTATCTTCAACAGCCATTTCTTCTTCATCATCATCATCTTCATCTTGTTCCTCTTCATCATCATCCCCATCTTCATTAGAATCATCTTCTTCATCCACTTTAGTACTAGCTTCTTCAATTGTATTTTCTTTTTGTGGTTCAACCTCTGATGGAACCTCTGCATCATCCAAACCCTTATGCAAATCAAAATGGTAGGCATCCAAGATAGACACAACAATCTTAACCAATTGCTTCTGATTAATGACATCATACATCAACTTGCCGAGGTAGTTCTTCAACAGCGCCTCGTAATGATGCCAAGGCATTAATCTCGCGCAGGTCGCAATCACCTCGCACGCAGTATCAATCAGCGTGTGCTTCCCGACAAACTGATCATTGCACAAATAGTGCGTCGTCAGCGGCAAAATATACTGAGTCAAGGTTCTTATATTCGGCGTTACATCCTCCTGCTTGAAAACCTCCTTAAATTTGAGCAATGCACGCCCTTGCCTATGCAATTGCAAATGTATCAAATTCTCAAAGAAATCCACCTCCAAATCACCCTTATTGGTCAATTTGCTCAAATCCTTAAGCACCACATGAGTCTCACTGCACTCTCTTGCAAGCAAACCCAATAAACTAATACATTCATTGCGCATTACTCCTTTAAAACCACTCTTAATCATCGGGAAGAGTGTTTGATCAAGCACATAATCCCGATGATTTTGATAGTGACTTAAAACCAACGCAGGTCCGATTGTCCGCAGACAATCAACCGCACACTCACGAAGAGACAAATCTTTCTCCACACTCAACGTATGGAACGAATTATAAACCAGAAGAATGGACAGTTCCAGTGTGAGTTTCTCATCTTTGAAGAGCGACTCAAGTTTTCTAAACGCGGCAATCCTACGGTCAAAGTCTGGTTGGTCCAACCATTTCGCATTGAACGAATTCAACTCTCCTAACAGCTCCGTAACCAAGGTAAATTCTTCATCTTTAGCGGAGATATCAGAAAGAATATCACAGAGAATCTTCCTGCAGGTAGCTTCCCTAACATAACCAAACAATGGCGACAATTGCTTTAAATGTCTCTTAGGATCGTCTACATTATGAAGAAGATTCTTAATTGTAGTCAAGAATTGCAAAAGTTCATCTTCCTTAACACCAAGTTTAGTTTTTTTTCCGACGATTGGAATGATAAGATCTAGAGTGGAGTCACTAATCTCGGCTTCCCAAACCAACTCAGAGATCCTTGAAAGAATAACTAGGTCTCTCTTAGTGATAGTTTTCTTCTTTTTAATCAACTTCTCCTTCATCTTCTTCAATATCTGAGGAACATGTGGTAGTAGTATACAACTTCCATAATTTAAATTATTCTCAGGGACTTTAAGCCTTTGAAGGATTGAGTCTTCAATTGGTCTGATGTTTTCCACAGGAATCATAACTTCCCCTTCATCTAGCGTTAAACGCAGAAGATTTTCTAACATCTCCATGATAAAACTCACCACGGATAGATGCACCTTTGGATGCATCAAAAGTTTAACAATGTGCGTAAGCGGATAATTTGTAACATCATCCTTCTTATGCTTAACCAGAAATTGGTAATACCTAGGATTTGATGCCCAGAATCCTAACAACTTCAACAATGTAGTAGGACTATGAATACCTTCCATCTCTAGTTTTCCAATGTATGGCCAAACAAACACTTCAAAAATCGCATCAACCTGCATGGCATCCCAGGTATATTCAAACCTGGATGAAAACTGTTCAACCACTCGAATCGTAGACGTCCTTAATGTCCTCAAAATCGGTAAATAACCCGAGTGTATCTCCGCTTGTTGGTAAAAGGCAGATCGAAGCGTTGTCCCAACACAAACAACAATCTTAAGAATGTAGAACATAATCTGATCATTCATCAGATTACCAAAATTATCAAAAACAACTTGTAGCAAATTCAATGTGCTTTGAAGACGCTTAGGAGGAATAAAACGCATCAATTCCATCTCCCCAGAAACATGGTCAATCAACTGAAGGACATCATCCTCAGACTTGTAGTAACTGTCGTAATATTTAAATGCCATTTGTATAAAGAGCAACATCTCGGATTCGGTGCACCCACTAAGAAAACGCAGTATCATGTTGCGACGCTGCTGACCACCTGCTTTACCACCAGTACGCGTTACCATCTTGCTGTAGACAATCTTCAACACCAGCGGAATTACATCTTCACGATGTTGTGGCTGAATCAACGAAGTGTCTTTATCTAATTTAAATTGAATTATCTCCTTCCGAAGATTCTTATCATCAATCAAATTGTATAGATTCTCCGAGTATGGAGTTACGTTCTTGTTCTTGTAGGTCATCAAACAATCAAGAATGGCTTTCTGTACTTCAGCATTCTTATTAGCAAGAAACTCTGAATACAATTTATACAATTCTTGCTCCCGGTACATAGACTTTGGACTCTTCACTTTGGCGAAGACATGCAGATGATGTAGAAGTAGCTTTATCGCAGTTTTACCAGCGTGTTTCGGTTGTTTTTGTTTTTGTACAGGTTTCTGCTTTATCGAAGTTTCTTCAATTTCATTTGCAACAGCGCCATCAATAGTAGAATAGTCTTCATCCTGAGACATATCTTCAAGTTGTGAATCATCAAATATGTCATCTTCAGATTGTTGTTTGATATTAATCTCAAACGCAACATCTGTATGAGTCCTTCGATATTCATCATTAACAAAAGCCAGAAATAAATCAACAACATCGCGATTGCGGGCCTCCGCTACATGCGCAAAATCAGTCATGGCTTTCCACAATAAAATCCGATAATTCAAATAATCTGACTTATCATCAATACCACGACTCCGCTCAGTCAGATTATGTATAAACTCCAAACTTTCATCTACCATATCATAGACATTATCAAAAGTAACTTTAGGAGCTTTCCGAGAATATTTCGCAGCCGTCTTCAACTCTTCAACATAAACCTTCCAGAAGCAATCAATGGGCATCCCATTCGCCTGGGAAGCAATTATAGCCACCACCGGCTCCCACAACAGCTTGAAATTCATGTAAAGCACGCCGCACAAATACCTCAATGGTAAATCATGAAAATCTGTGTGTTTCGCCATTTGCATCTGCGGTTTATCATAGTTAAACTTCTCCAATGCTTGCAATTGATCACGATAGGTGTCAACCTGTGGGCTTGTCGCCTCAACATTATAACACAATGAGAAAACATTCCACGCAAACTCGCTTGATGATACAACCACACAAGCCTCAAACAATTTATAGATGTGACATGTATAGAGACGTAATTTATGATAAGGCGAGTTGAAATTCACCTTGAGTGTTTCATGCAACTTTAGTAAAGTCTCCAATGTTAAAATTTCATCACTTTTCTGGCATTTTAGACTAATAGAAGTAAAAAATAAGTCTAATATCTTCAAAGACCATAAATATCTTTCATTTGTTGATAATCCCAGCAAAGAATTTACCAAAATCTCCGATAATTCTTTAGCTTCATCTTGGATAATCTCCGAATTTATGTGTATATAATTCTCAAGATTAACCAATAAACTAAATATAGTTTTATCTAAATCTTCATTATGCTCCAAAGATTTAACCAATGTTTTTATGGTGTTGTAGATTTTTTCTTTGCAATTTATGTTTTTATCAATACCTTTGATATGTGGGAGAATGATTAATCTACTTAATTTCTCATCCAATATCTGTGTTTCTAAGTCAATAAAAGTCACCAAAAACTCAACAATTTCATCATGTTTACTGCCAAAATCAATTGTATAAGGCAACCATGTGATCAACTCAGTTGAATCTAGACACAGTGGTGCTTTGTGTAGCAACATTTTCGATAACAACGTCAAACACATTGAATCCACTGAAATAACACCATCATCTTGTGTTACACTCCCATTAATAAACTTTAAAAACGTCGGAAGTATCGCAGTCTTAAATAGAGGATAATCAAATGTATTCTCAACAAAATACAGCAAAACCTCCTTCCTCTGATGGAGAATCTTCTGAACTAGAGAACTTCCCTCAGTTTGTGAGAGATTAATACATTTTGATTGTATCAAAACAATTGCAACTTGTACAACTGTAAGAAGTGCATCCTGAGGTAGTTTCTCGTCAACAAGTTGCTGAATTTGTTTGGTCACAAAAGAAGTTGAGTTATTCAAGAATTTACCACTTTTGTACTCTAAACTTTGCCCCAAAAGTGTCAGCAGTAAATTTAGAGTTTTCACATTATGTAATTCTTGCAGATCTTTTGTTTTTTGGTTGTTTATAGCAGTGATTAATGTTTTAAATAACAGCTCACCATGTTGGGGGTTTATGGTTGTGGTTATGTGTTCAATAACTTTCTCTAGCACTTGGAAAAGTTCCTCTTGATGTGTTTTATCCTCTTCTAAGCTGTTTATCAATATTGGAAGCACTGTTGTTGCAGAACTGTGAAATTGACTAGTGATGCCTTTGAGGATTTCATAGAGTAATCTACCACAACCAGAAATTCCCTAAAATTGTACATATTTTAGTTTTTTTGTTTAAATTTTGTTTAGTGTTATAAGGACTTACATCTTTTTGTTGTCTTACATTCTTTAGAATCAAAGAAAGAAACAGTTTGAAATTCTTAACTTTCCTTGCAACAAATGCAAAACTTTCAGCTGCAAAATTGTTAATGTAACTCTTATACTCCTCACTAAGTAAAGGCAGCAAATGTTTGAATACATTGCCAATATCTGCAATCATTGGCCTCCATAGAAACTTGAACAAGTATGCAAGACAGTGGAAAGTCCATTCCAATTGCTCTGAATTGTTTGTCTGCAGTAAGTTAACCAATACATTGAAAAATTCATGATAGAATGGGTAGAAATCTTGACGAAGATCTTTAGCCAATGCTACAACCAAACTAAAAACAATCTTCATCAAAAAATGCTTTACAATTAACATTAAAAAAACTTACTCTAATAATGCCTGCTGGGCTAATTCATTTTTTAATGATAGATGCTTAATTAAAGCATTTTTTATGTGCTCTTTATTGAAAACCAATTGTGGTAATGTAATAACATTATAAGGCTTGATATCTTTCTTGAAGTTGTCATAGTATTCAGTAAGATTCATCACATCCCATTTCTCTAATGTCTGGTGAAAAATACACTCATCTTCCTCCAATTGAGTCTCATATTCATGAGCTACTTTGTGGAATATGTCGACATCGATATTGTTTATTCTCTCAGCAAATGGAATAAACTACAAATGTGGAAATTATTAACTTAATTTGGCATAATTTACAAAGAAGCTTACCTTAAAAGTATTGTCGCTTTTATGTCTTGCTGATTTGTTCTTCATTTTTGTAGAATTTTAGTTATTTTCACATTAAAATGTTTAAAAATTGTCGGCATGTAAGCACAACTCGTGTTTGAACACATGTGAACTAAATTTTGAGGTTAAACTTTATACATTTTTGGAACAATGTTGTTTTACTTTAGGCAACTTTCATTACATTAAAAAAACGGTTGTAGCTGTAAAAAATACTGATTTAAGTACATTCTATATTATTATTAGTAAAAGAAGTTATTATTTGTATAAAAATTTGAGTATTGAAAAGAATTAAATAGCAAGTGTTAACATAGGCAAATTTTATTACACATTTTTTGAAAATTATTAAAAACAAAAGTTGTTACAATCATTATATAGATTCTAGTAAACCGGAAATTAGGTAAGTATTCTTTTATCATAAATAAAATTAAAGTATTGTTTTTATCATTTGTATAAGTATTTTTTAATAAATTATATAGATAACGCCGACTATAATAGTATAGTCTAAAAAA
>JAODGA020072781.1:0-29898 GCA_027574885.2 Drusilla canaliculata
TGGCTTAAGCAATATAACGTCAAGCAACAAAAGGCATCAGTTGGGTACAGTAGGTGCATGACAAATAGTTTCGGAGTTATTTATAAGAAATCGGATAATAAATGCATATTTATTTTTATAATTGTCGTTGTAGAAGAAAAATTATACTATGCAACTCACACAAAATAACAATTTTGCACTTGTTTGAATTGCAACTCTCAAACTTTCAAACACGTGCAAAATGTGCATCATTTTGTGCTCCTTTGCATAATATACTATTTTCTTATAGTACGCCCGAAAGTAAGGTAAAACTAGTCAATAAACTATGCAATAATGCCTTCTTAGTTTAACTAATGCCCGCTAAACATCCAAGACGAGGCACAAATAGGTTATTATCTTCACTAGTTATGACAATAGCTCGCTCCGCTCGTAACGTCAAACACACGTTCCTAGCACAAATTTTTGCCTGGCTCGTTGCATAAAGTACTATTAATTACATAACGACAAAAATGTTTATCACAATAAAAACCATCTGATTGAGCGTTGTAAGCGTTGAAAAGAACGTCTTGCGCAGAGAAGACGATTGATATAATAACGCAACGAGTGGTGATATGAACTCATAACGTAACTGTTGAAAGTTATGACAACTTTCGAGTGTGATAGTTGGAAAAATATATTGGAGGAGAATTGGAAAGTGAAAAATGTTTCTTATAACAGAAGCATTATTGTGGTAGGTAGAGAACAACTAATCTACAGCTAACCCTAAGAATTATCAGTGGTAAATCCTAAGAAAGCTCCTAATGACCTAATCAATAACAGTAATAATGCTTGTGATATTGTGAGATGTTGATTCGAAGTCATATTAAACGGCATAATCATAATTAATTTGATTAAAGTTTGTTATGGTTAATTAAATAATTCTATATGTCTATATGTCTGTTATATTATAATGTAGACATTTCACATCCGGTATACATATATACGAAAGCGAACGCTTAAAGATCATAATTTGCAGTTTACGCGATGTGCCGAGAAAACAACGAGCGCGGCGAGTGTGGAACGCGCAGCAAACGCAGGCCAGCCAGCGTCCGCACGCTTGCGTCGCCTTCTAATGGCTTACGTAATCGCATGGAAGTGCGGGAATAAAATAATGTGCGTAAAAGTGCAGAAAATACAGCTACACCTGTTGAGAAGCAGGAAGCGTTCGCTGGCGCGACTTGCGCTCTCGCCGCACAATGCATCCCGGCAAGCGACGCGCACTGCGACGATGTCGAGCGGAAAAAGCGTGTGCGAGTATGTGCAAACATACGCAAAGCAGGCTCGTAGGCGAGCACTTTAGACACGCTATAACAAAGATAATCGTGGAAATTATTCAGTCATCGCAGGCCAAGGTAGCATCCGCACCGAAGAAGCCAGCAGCGCCAATATCAGGGTAAAGTTAGCATGAAATTACGTGTTTTCAATTTTGCGCTAACTTCATCCGGACATTTATACCAGAAAACAGATCCAATCATCAAATCCGAATACTCATATTTGAAAACACATTTTCGTCATCACAACAACAAAATTTCCGAGGTTGGCATATTTTTAGGAGATATTTTGTTGATGGGTATATTTCAAGTCAAATCTCTCTCAGATATATATATTAAATGTTGAACTTGAATCTAAGCAAAATGTGATTTTTTGTAATGTCACCTGTTAAAATGTAATGGTCGTATTTAAGAATAAAGAAATAGTTAATTCAAGATTACTAAAGCAATACATTTAGTTCTAAATATGATTACTTTTTGTGTAGAATGTTTCCTAACAATTCAAAAGTACTTTTCCACTCTTCGACATTTAATGTATTTGTTGCCTAAAGTGCCGTTGGATTTCTGATCTTAAAATTTTATATGTTCACACTTCTGACCATCTATGTTCTTCAAGAATACGACTATTCATCAAAAACCCATTACATGTCAATGATGCCATATACCAATTTCAAAATTTCGAAACTGTAGAGTCGCCTTTGAAGTGTATTTCATTTTTCTCAAAATTTTAACTAAACGCTATTAAATTCAATTTTTTCGTAAGCTTTGTTCAATTTTCAATAAGTGAAAACATTTTTTCGATTTTGTTTTTATATTCCTTATAACTTAAATCCTTAAAACTATAACTATAAACCGAAAGCTTTAAAAGCATTTTTATAGTTTTCGTATCTTTGCGTAAAACGTTGCCAAAAATCGCCAAAAATCATTTCTTTGTTTGCAGAATTGACCAGATTAATTTATAAGAAAGCTAGTTCCATTTCAATTTTCTATTTCGAAAGGATCGTGCTCAACGAAAAGCGCATTTAAGACAACATTAAGAAAATTATTTGATAAATACATATTAGGATAGTGAATCGGTAAAATAAACAGTATCTTTTAATTTCCAATATACTGTATTTTCGACTTATTGAAAATACCTCTATTTCAATCGAGTATTATAGCATAATAAACGCTTCAATTTTTCCTTTATGTGTTACTAAAATTGCTTCTATCTGCAAAAATATATACGTTCTAATCCCTTAAAAGATGTATTATCATCGCGTTGGACCACGCAAGGCGCATTTAGGTAGCACTTGAGTTGAAACGGATGGCACACAAAATTACAATGAAAATTGTTGCCCGTGAGCGCCATACGAAACCAGGCGCGTCGCGTCGTAAATATGAAAGAATTGAATTGAAGAACTGATCAATCGAAGCTTGCCTTATACACCGTCTTGCAAAATCTCTGTAGCACGAACAAGAGTGCGCCATCGGATAGAACATGTCCTAGCATGCTGCAAACCATCAAACCGAGCAGAAGTGCGCATGCGTGTGGAGCGCCTAATCGCCTGCAGCAAGTACTAGACGTGTCCCTTTCAACACGCGGCACGGCGCATGCGCCCTTCAACCCGGTGTGATAATCTTCAGCATGATAGGATGCAAAGGCAAAGCGTATGCGAATGGCATCAAACTGAGAGCGTCGTGCGGCATGTGCGTTGCGACGGTCTGGCGGTGGATCAGCCATCAGCAGAGCGACGACGATGCCACACCACGGCGCTGCGGCAGCGTCGTCGTCGTGTATGCGTTCTTATACGAACCTACAAATTGACCTAAAGACCTAAAGAATCGCGCGGGCACGCGAGAGAAACGCACGGCGGGGCCGAAGACTCAGCGGTGTGTCGGCTAACTAAATGTTACTAAATGCACACTCGTTATTGCGTATGGGCATTTTTGCATTGGGTCGCAAGACGGCAGAGGGCATTACGTCGCGTCGCGAGCGGATTTCAGAGCTTTAGCTGATGCAACACACACACATATCTCCAACCAGCTCACCGTGATCGAGAATGATTCGCGTTGCCGCGACACAGATAGCAACATCTTTGATTGGTTACTTCATTTTCCAAACACGAACAAGACGCAAGCAGTTAATAGATGCGTAATTAATGCCTGAGAAACAGGAAATATTTCGAATCTTCGGCTTATTTAGACTATTAGACTATTAGGTGTTGCCTAATCCTAGGCAGCATTGTCTTAAAACGGAGCCCATTGTTGATGTAACCGACGCAGATTCAGCTTGAACGCGCATTGCAAAATTACCAAAAAATTTATAATTCAATTTGTACACAGCCCATCTGCATGAAAACTACGTATTTCACTGCCAAAATCGTAGAACGTGGTGCTGCAATCGCCACAGCGCATAACTGTCTTGTACAGTTGCGATCGCACATGAGATAATCTCAAATTGAATTAAAGGTGTTTGAATGGGAATGCAGCTTTAGTCAGGCAGTAATTTCATCTATTTCCCAACGATTTTCTCGCTGCACAACGACGTCCTTGTTGTTTTCGAAACACCTTACAAGAGGCATTCGTCGGCAACGCCGATGCAGCGCGAACATGCAGCACGCGGTTCTGGGTACTCAATTAAAATCCAGCACCGCAATCGAGATGAAAACATCCAAAAACGTTTCGGACCATAATTGCGACAAAACCCGCGTGTGCCGCTTATCTTCGTCTAGCCATTGCATAACTGTGTCCTCCGCGTGCGCAGCGCTTAACTGTTCCATGCGCGTATCACCAGCAACGATTTATGACCACATTGCCAAATTCGCACACACGAGGTCCAAGCGCAGCGGCCGCCAGACGGCGAAACGGGACGTGAAATGGCGCGAAAAACACAAAGTGCTTTAATGCGTTTTCCGCGTTTACGACTTCCCATTCGGCGAGCCTAGTCTACTTTTTCCATCGCGACAACGGCGGCGGCGTTATTGTCATTTTATTGTGGCAGTAGATTACGAGATTAGCGCTGCTTATTTGTCGATATGCGCGGTCGGCAAGCACGGCAGCGATGCTTGCGCAGCGCCATATTAGGCGAAATAAAATCGCGACTTAATCCAATTCCGCGCGAATGGCAGCGCGCTTAATTGCGACCGGATGCTCGGGGCCGCATAAAATTCGGTTACAAAAGACATACGGTCCGCCGTGGATAGAATCTCGCAGCGTACTTACCGTCGTCCACTATCGCCGCGGCCGCGCAATTCCTGCACTGCACTGTGACATTCTGACATTCTGATTGCAAACACATCGCAAGATCATCAACTACAGCATGCATGACGCGCAAATGACGCTTCAAATTTGACACACGTGCACTATGAATGCGCCGCCATCCGGCTCTTCCTGCTTCCCATGATGTGTCCGTCGCGATTCTTCGTGTCCGGTGCGCGCTCCTCCCAGCGCCGGCGTGCAAATCATGCGGCAGCAATCTGTTAAATAAGCGATCCAATTATTTAAACAAACATCCAGCATGAGTTGGCGTTGCTAGCAGGAAGCCATTTCGCAGCTGCACACAAGGCAGCCACCAACAAATCGGCAATAAAACGCAGGAAAATCGAAGAACGCCTGCCTCGCGCATTGTGCGCGCGCCGTAATAAAGCAATACGAGCAAATGATAGGTGTATGAAATGACTGCATATTTTCCCTCGCCCTTTTTTTCGACCAATGATGACTTGTTCCAGGCGAATGATTAATTTGATTATAATTATACGCGCCGGCTGGATACACGCGTCGCAGATAATGAAACTTTATTTGCAGCGCGTGGTGCAAAGCTGCAAGATATCTCTTGCCAGCGTTGTTGTCGGACGCAAATTCCAAAGAAATAGAAAGCAATGCTGGCTAATTCAAGTGTGCCTTTTTCCTGCCAGTGAAATAATGTAGCAAATGAAGCAAAACAAATGTGCAAATCAAATCAAACCGCAGATAATATAATTACTCATTGTTTTACTGCGAAAATTCCATACACATGCGCTACACTGAGAAAGTAAAATTATTATTAATCGGATAAACTATAATAATCGCCAATCGTTCATAAAACACCAATTATAATTGTGAAAGTGTACGTGAGACAAAGAGGATGTCATACTTGAATACAAAACAAATTATCTCGTGATATTATTAGTTAATTATATGAAAGTCATAAATAACGTTCATTATTACTTGGTTCCAAGTTGATATAATGTAATAAAGTAGTGGAAATGGTTGTCATCAGCGAGGAGATTGTTGCAGTTGTTGGCTGATAATTAACCGGTCACAACTAATTGAAGTCAACATTTGGGGCGCAAAAAGTGTGCGTGGATGAGGGCCTGGCGGTGTGGATGTCAATGTAACACTTGAGGAGTTTGTGTGCGCGTTTCGCGCATCGACCGCACACACGTAACCATTAATTAGCGAGCCAATAGCTCAAACAATTGCAGGAATATATAGCACGTGAAGTCCACAAACACACAAACTATGCGGACGTGCGGTGCACACTTGAACTTCGCGCGGCTGCGCCACGCCAGCGCGATATGATATTTATACGCGAGTTTACACACTTTACACTATTATTATTTATTGCAAGAAATCCTAACGGCATCGGCGGCCAGCAATGCGTACCAGCGTGTAATCGTCAAACCTCCTGCGCCGCGTATAAGGACATGTAATTTTCGCACAGGTTGAAGCCGCGTGTAAATATTTATGAATTCACTTCCTACTGTGGTTGAATGATCGCCGCAGCGCTTTACAGCTTCACTACCTGCGCGCGCCCGCCTTCGGGTCTCCATGTCGCTGCGTGTGCAGCCTTCGCCGAGAATTGTATTTTCGTTGCCGCGCTTCCTGGTAAGCGTAAATGCAATTCCGAAAATCCACCGGTATCCGATACGCTTTAAGGCAGAAAATTACTTTTGTTCTTACTTATTACTTAACTTATTACCGGCCGCGCTGCGGTGTTGCGCCTCCTTTTTCGTAAGTAATCGTCGTTGCTTCACAATTTCTCCAAACACACGCATCACCAGAAAACGCCTAATTAAAAGCCCACTAGCTTCAAACGCGTATAGCAGCGCGATTCCGAGTGGAAAATGTAATGAGATATTTGCAGCATGATGCCGGTCCAGTTCATGGTAAACCTCAACCCGGAGACTGCGTATCAGAGGGAGATCTTGAGCAGATAACCGAAAAACACACAGAGCATCTAGTAGCAGACAGAAGAAGAACATAACGCACAAGACACAACCACGGGGCGGGACAGTGGGTCGGCGTTTCTTCAGAAACCTGAAAAAATTTGATACCTTCGCCTGTTTATTTACGTGTTTTTTTTTTCTTCTTCGTACATGTGTCAGTTTTTATACCCGCTGCTTACCCGAATTTATCGGTTTCTGCGCTTTTATCTTTGTGTTTATTTAACTGTGTTTATATTTATGCTCGTTTTTATAGCTTTTCACTCGAGCTATGTTTATAAACGACTCTTGTGCAGCGCAAATTTGTTAAAAATCATAATTATAAGCAATCTGAATAAACGCCACATTAAAATGTTGTGTGATTGTCTAGTAGTAGATGCGTCCAATGGAAAATATGTGTAATTTAAGTGTGATAAAAAAATGGGATCAACCGTTAAACCCAGTGGGTTTTGACCCGAAAAAACGTCGCCGGTATTCATTCCGATGGTCGCGTCTCGTCGTCCAGCGGCTTCCCTCAATGCTCACGCACAGCTTCTGCTAGACGAATGTGTGCATGCCTGTGTGTACAATCTTGTTTGGCCGTCTCTCCGACGTCCGCAACAATTTGCGGACGACGGCCGCCGTGCGAATCTAATTTATATCGGCGCGGTGGTGTACCGTCCGCGTGCGCAGCGGCTCTTATCAGCCGCCAAATGGGTGGCGGCGGTTCGTAAAAACGCGACGACGACGACGACGGCATGGAATTGCAAGAGGCAGGCGGGCCGGGCCAGTGGCACGGAATTAACGATGACATCGTGCGCGCCGAGGCGCGCCGGTAAACCGGCCCAAACTAATAATAATAAACGACGATAATTTGTATCCGATAATGCTGCAGTTAGGGGGGGGGAGGAGGCAGCGGGGAGACGGCATTTATAATTATTATACGCTGACTATATATCAAGCGCGCGCTCGTTTTACATATGACCTTGTCTCCACCATCGACGGCGTCGATGCCGCTCACGAAGCCCCCCCGATCCACAAACAACAACGCCAGTTGCCGACTGGAGCGTCTTAAAAATGTCTTCGCCTATCGCCAATCGTTACGTTAACGTTAAACATTTTTTTTTGGTTTCTTTCGGTCTGGCCTCGCTTTGTTGTACACGCGTGCGCTGTCGACGTATGCGCGCGCGCCGCCATTCCCGTCCGATCCCCAAAGAGCGCAAAACGAGCGTAATTTAGGCCTTCGCGTCCTCGCTCCGTCTTCGCTAATTATTCGCCATTTACATTTTTCCGGCGCACGCATCGCGCAGAAAAATGCGCATTAAGTAATTCCGATGAGAATGCCAAGATTTATGGAAGATATCAAGCGCGGACGACTTAGGCGAGCGTGCCCACGAAACTAATCGAGGCTGGAAAAAATACCCTGCGAGATACAAAACAAAATACGGCAAGCCGGGGAATAAATAACGAGCTTTTAATGCTAGGTTCTCGGCCCGCTGTGTGTGCGTTTGCGTCCGTGTGCACTTGCGCTTTATTCCACGCGCGTACGATTCTTCCGTTTCTTCGGTAAATTCGACTCTTAGCGCACACGGGTAAATTTCAGCCTAAGGTGTACACACACACACACACACACAAACACACGCATATACAGAGACCGGACCATCTTATAATTTAAAGAGCCACCAGCAATGCGGCTAGCCCTAGCAATTCCACACACGCGTCGAACGCAGGTTAGTCTTGTGCCTAGATGCAAGGGGAAGAGACACACGCATACAGCGGAGGAAGAAACCTTCAGCGCCACGAGTGGAAACGCAACAAGTTGGCTCAATAATAAAGATTATAATTTAGGGTCTCTAGGGCAGATGCCAGTCGTCATGCCAGGAATGACCATGGAGGAGCGCTGGTACCACTTGCCCTCTCCCTGCGCCAGCGAGTCGTTCTCAAACGTTCTCAAACTCGCGCGTCGGATTCACGCCCCGTGTGAGCGACGATTAAAAATGCGTCGGCAACGTGCGAATGAAGTGACCCGTCGAGTGCGCGAAGCATGTTCGGATGGTTTTACGCACGCATCGCGGTATCCCCCGTGCACCTAGGGCATGGCGCAGACTCCGCGCATAGTGGAATTGCTGCGAACTTGGGGCGAAGACTACGCACGGCGAGTCGGCGACGCGCACAATGCATGTGATCCGAACAAGAAGCGACCACAATCGGTAAAGCTAAAGTACGCGGGCGCACTCGCGCCGAAGAAGTCCCAGGTCTCGCAACTCGCAAGCCATGAGAAGACAGCCGCACGTACACACACACACGCATACGTACACAGCGCAGACAAACACACCGACGACCTGCGTCGTTTCCAACAACACGCTGACTCGCGTCTTATAAAGTCCGAGGCCCAAGAAGCAGTCGAAGAGTGCACCTGCTTCTTTTGCTTCTTTTTCGCCTCGCGTTCGTTTTATTTGTACGCGCGCCGTTTTTCCTCGCTCGGCGCAGGACGCGTACGGTTTATCTGTTGCTTAATTTCATTCGGATTTCGCCAGCGATTCGCACATTCACGAAACTGCCGCCTACGCGAATTTACTGTCCACACGGTGGTGGCCACCTCGCGATCAGTTCAAGTTCGAATTTCGCCTGCAACTGCACACAGGCTCCCACATAAAAAGTTTAACCTTTTCACAAATTTGCACCTATGTAACCAACTTAAGTGGTTTCGGCGCGTGTCGTTATTGACATACAAATCAAGCGCGTTCGCGCACAGCGACAGGTGACTTACCACAAGCTTCCACATGCACTTCGATGATAATCCAAAATAGTTGCAAATTTACAATATTTCTTTTCCTTATCACACTGCACTAGAAAAACGTGTCGTGACGAAGAGGCGACGATCGTTCACGGCGACGCTTCCGCGATGCGCCAGTGTTGTTATCAATCGCTGCACGCCGCGAAATATGCGTACGGAAAAATAAAACAACAACAACGCGCCAGCAGTGTGGCGATGCGGTTGTTTGAGCGATATTGCAGTGCGAGTGTCTTTCGCGGATGAAAATGCCACTTCCAATTGGAAACGGTTGCAATAGATACGCACTTGCGCTCGCAAACGGACTGCCAGCGATTGAACGCGACGCACCACGCGAGCAACGACCACACGGCGAAGCGATTCGTGCGCAACTGACTCAGCCGCACTCGACTTAAGCGCTCGCCGCTTGAGGATTGAGTCGCGGCCACACCAGCGGTATGCGCGCGCGCGCGCGCTAGTTCAGCGGGTCGGGTTCGGGTATGATGTGCGTCGCGTCTTCCGTTTCGCTCGCCTCACAACACGACCACGCGTGCGCCAGCCCGAAATGAATTTCCATAAATATGGCGCATTTTCCAGCGGCTCATGCTTAGCCAAAGAATTGATACGGAGAGCCCTAGTTGCTACACTGCTAAGCTATTGTTTTAACAGAAAATACTAATTTATTGAACACATTAAGAGTAAAGTTGATGAAAACAATCGCTGAGTACTGACACGTGGTAATCTATAATGCAGATAGAGATTTATCGTTCCAAACTTGAGTAAAGAGTTTTTAAGTACCAATAATTAGTTTGATATTTTTATTTATAATCTATTTCAAATGATCAGTCATGGTTGTATGGTTCCGAGAGTATAAACACCCATATATGATCCATTGTCATTAATCGATTTCAACTACTGAATAGGTATCATTCTATAATGGTAACAGGTTTTAACCTTGAACAATTGTTTACAATTGCATTCAATTCTTTACATTGTTGCTATGTGAGTTTCCATTATTTATGGATATTAAATTTGTGTCAATCAATGATGATCGGTAATTTGGAAAAGATTATAAATAATAGTTTACGCAATGAGCCAGGTAAAGATTTGTATGAACGACGTGTGTTTGAAGTTTAAAAATGATGTAAGAAAAAATGATATTATACTCCAGAATGGCTGTAATTCTAATGGTTCGAAATTCATTTGAATATGTTTACCACTAAATTTCCATCTCTGAGTTTTGGTAACCTTTTTAATAGAAAATTATCCATTAAGTGTGTCATATTGTTACTTCAAATATATTGCAATGTCAGATATAATTGTATTTGTTTAAATTCCACAATAATTGAATCATGCAAGGAAGAGTTTGCAAAATCTTTATTTTCAATTCGACAAATCTAATATTCATGTTTCCTAATAAATTTAGATAAATTGTAAATATTCTTATATTTTTACCAAACTCGTTAATTGATTTGTTTAATTCATTCAAAAATTGTAATCTTACTCTCAAAATCTTTTACCAAATCACATTTTGGACAAGCCAGTAACGAAATAATATCTTAAGGGGAAGACTGGATATCGCCAGGGGAAGACTGGATAACATACGAAAATACCTACTTTTCCAAAAAATTCCTTTAACTGTTAAAATAGTTTATTATGTATAAATAAAGTTCACGGTATCAAAATATTACAGAAGAAAACAATATTAAAAAAAAACAATATACAAGAAGACAACAACAGATAAATCTGGACAAGATAATTTATGTAATGGGCTCTCGTAGGATTTTGACATCTATTGTAATAATGTCCAGTCCTGGTGGCTTGAGATTAGACCCCATCAGTCTGTGATTCCAGACAAAACAGTTTTTTATGCATTTTGTTGTAAGAGTTTTCCTACAATCTAGTGTGTTATAAATTAGTGCAAATAATTAGTCCCTAACAAAAGTCAGCGTGCACCATAGTTGCGCAATATGCTCTACTCTATGATTCAATTTTCGATATTTGAATACTACATGTAACCATTCATAGTTAGTTCTCTCGATTCCGTCATCTCTTTCAAAACGATTCTGTAAGTGCACGTAATGCAGTGCTACGTCTGATATCTCGACGGCCAAAGAAGGCGAGAAAGCGAAGAAGCTTCTCTGCGCATCAGTTTTAAACTGTCGATTGCCAGCCGCACGCACAAGTCTTTGAGGTTGCCTAGATGCGAAGAATACTCGTTCACATTCGCAAATCGTTTCCTATCTGGTTCAGCTCGAATAACGCGGTTGCCTTAGCGCTGGCCTCTATGCTTATAGAGTTGTTGTTACAGACGAAAGCCTTCTTTAATTTGCATCTATTTACACCTTCATAATTAAATAGTTAAAGTTGTTAATTTTGCATACAGTTAAAATAGGTGTGTTTAGAGTAATTGCATATGGAAAGCTTTGTGACCATCTTACGTAATTATAGCTTTATGGCTTTTAAACACCTCGATTCTATGATGGAATTGTTCAAAATGTAGCTATTATTATTTTATTCGTAATTAGATATGCATGTCTTTACACGGATCAATATGTAGCGAACGTTCAGCAATGAAATAAACACCGGGTGGACATTGGTGATCGGTGTTGCTGAAGATAGACGCACGAGTGGGGCAGGCGCGAGCCGAGTTGCTAGCGAGAGGTAGGTGATGTTGAATTATAAGAAGATGAGTTGTTGTTATGTTTGAATTTGTGGCTGTTATGGGTAGTAAATCTTGATGTCGTACACGTATTCGTCGTACGCGTCGGTCGCTCGCTGACCGTTTCCGAGCCCTCTCCCGTCTTGTGCGCATATAATAAGTTCGATGTTTTAATGAATTTCTGATGAGGCTTAATTAGAGATGCACGACGGTGCCATCACGATGATGAAAATGATGTTCACTGCATGTTATTGAAATGCATGTACATGCATGCGCATAATGCAATAAGAAGAAGATAAATGCGTAGGAAAAGAAAGAAGAACACCTGAAGACGACGAATAAGAGCAAAAATAATCACACACACACCGTGTGGCAGGAGTGATACGCGATGTGGGGTTGAGTGATTATCAGGTCCAGCTCGTTAAAAACGAAGCGGCACGCATCAATTGGACACAAGTGATAGAATTTTAAAAGTTATCTATTTCATTCGATTCGCATTCATCATTCGTCTGTTTGAAGCTGGTGGCGGGACAGCGGCCATTTTTCAGGCGAGTAGGTGCTGATTCCTTCAGCAAGCTCACAAACAGTGAGCTTGAAGCCAATATTATGTAGTCATGTGGCTATTTCTCTACGCTGTTGACTATCAATGAAATTACTCGAACTGACTACATGCGTTCGTACTTAACGAGCGCGTTACGCCTAGGATATTAATGAGCGATAACGTTGATGGGTCAACAAAACGTGCGATATTGCGCATCGAACAATAAAACTACCGATTATGAACAATTGGGACAATCACACAATACTCGTAACCATTCGACGCGGGGACGAGTACTCGTTCGAAAGAGCCTCAATCACTTATCGGCTTGTCAGCCATATTTGTTCATTATTATTAAACATCATTGTGAGCGTTGTTAATGCGCGCGTGCCATGTTTGACATCATCACGCGACATTTTCGAACAATATCGTTAAGATACGAGTATTGAACTCTTGAGAGGGAACACGCTTAGCTAAACAATGAGAAAACATCTTATTCAAACCAGAGCAGGAAAGTATGAAATAGAAAATTTTCTTAACGACATAAAGTAATTATTGTTACTGTAATATCATAACAGTGTGTAATAAATTAGGTGCGAAGAAAAACAATGGATGTGTTAAAAACTGCAACAAAGCAACATTGTGCGTAATCATAAAACAATTGGACCTGAATTACGTAATGAATATGTGTGTTTAAGATTTATATAATGTGAAAAGGTGGAACTAAAGATAAGAAACTGATAAATCTTAATAAAAACTTCTTACATTATTATTCTAATAAATTTATATAAACTTACAAATTTATAAAGTGAGGTATAACTCATTAATAAACAATGTAATAACGTCTATTTATATTAACGAGTGAAGATTTACTTCTAAAGAAAAGCAGAATAAACTTTTTTTTTTTTTCAAAATAGGTGAGGGTAAGAATTGAAGCGTTATGGTTGGTTGAAATCTCTATGATACTCCACAAATTGGTATTGATTATGATCCAAATGGATTGAGTGCGTTCACACCGAATTTTCGTTGCGAACGTAACTTGCTAGTAGGCGCTTTGACGCTCTTATTCGAATGCAAATAAACAACACGATACACACAACGCAACTTTGGTTTGAACGCTGCCTTATAGATTTTTCTTTCTATAATGATATTTATAAAACTATTTAAGGAAAAATGTTTTCTCCTTAACCCGGGTTAGGAAGACTAGAGTTAAGCACAACACCTGTTAACTCGAGTAAGTAAGTCGAGTTGCGCATCTCTACGTGATCTCCTGTCTAAGTAACAATCTTACCAACCAGGCTACTACGGGCTACTTTAAAAATGTTATTTGAACATGTTTTTAAATTTGGCAGGTCCAGAACTCAAAGCCAAGAAGTCACTCCTCTCACTTTCCCAAGTCCTGAATAAGGAGAAGGGTTAGGCGATGGGTTGGCAACCTATCCCCGTAAACAGAAGCATGCCTAGAAGCCTGACGAGACCCGGTCGGGCGGGGTGAAAGTTGAGCGGTCCAGGGCCAACAGTGGCCTGTAGTAGCACCAATGAAGAAGAAGAGGAGAGGTCCAAAACTTGCCTCTAGCAGTTTTTACCTTTTATTAAGTTTAATTTAAATTATTAGAAGTTTAAATAAAAAATGTTGAGGACTTTATAAATTGTGATAAATATATCAATATTTTATAAATGATGTAATACTATTAAGTAATGTGTAAATGAAATATTTAGATGTATCGTCTTTCAAATAGTGACAGATAATTTAATGCCTTAATACACGTTAATATGCTTCTTTTCGGCACAATTACAGCAGTGTCAATGAAGATAAACCGAATTTATTGTATTACATGTAAAACGAGTTCTTGCATCCAACAATGATCGATATACTCGCATTGTAAAAGCAACATTGAGAAAGAAACGACCACATGATCGTAATTCACGCCGCTCTAGAGCACGTTGGTATAACGACATATTTGTGTAAAAAAATATGCGTCGTATGCTCGTTACATCTATCGTTTTGATTGTGCTTCTAAGTGGCTTAAGCTCCAATATGGCTCTTGCTCGGCGCGGTTGTTATTAGTTGGTTTAAGCCGCTGTCCGTGATGCTTAAGTACTCGCAAGAATGGGAATAAGTTGCTGCGGCCAGCTGCGTCTCGCTGCGGGAGATGGAGTTTCGGTTTTCTATTGGGTTAACTATTAGGTTTTCAATTAGAATTTCTAGACGTATACGCGCCGCAGTGAAAAAGTTTCGGTTTCGTTTCCGAGCGCGCAACCGCGCGCCGCAGCGTATGCGTGGCGTGCGCAAACGTAACGCATGAGGTTCAGCGGCTGAACCATCCAAGCGAAACATGAGCATAAACACGCGGTTATTATGATCAGAAATGTATACGGAACGAAAGATCGAACGTGTGAGGCTGGGTGCCGCATGACATTGTACACTATCGTCGCGCAGCCCCGATGTATTCATAACGATAGCCACATTGATGTGGATTTTAAATACATAAGATAGGGAAGAGCGGGGCTAAAAGATTCGCTTTTTAATTATCTTCAAATTATGACAGCGAAAGTTGGCGTAAACATTAGTATTGCAATAATACAAATGACCTATAGGTGTAACTGTAATATTAAGACACTTTTTTGAGTTGATTTTTTGTAACGTTTTTTATAATCACAATACTTGAAACCAAAAAGTAACAACATACCCCGACTTGGAGCAAATTGTTAATAAGATGGGACAAGCTGTTATGATATCTATAAGAAATATAATTTGAGAAAAATGCACTCGGCTCATTTACAGACAATTTTCTCTATATTAATTACCAGCCTTCAATCAAATGGAAAATTTTTTAAAAATGTTGGCGTACCACAGACCTAAATATTTCAATGAACTTGTAGTATTTACTCTTCTAAAAGTGTTCAAAGGCTTTTTGAATAAAATTCCTGAGAAAACTTCATATTTAATGATTAGATATTTGTTTATTTATAATAACATGCCTATAATAAAGGAGAAATAAAAAGATAATAAAATAAGAAGATAAGAAAGAATTACTCTATTTGGGTTTCAAACAAACAAATAGAAAATTAGTACAAACTCAGCAAAGGCAAAAATCATACAAATTATAGTTTTATAGTTTTTAGTGTAAAACTTGTTGTTTGCCTGTGATTAAAATATCAACATTAGGAGTAATGGAACTTATCTTTACTCTTAAGTCCTCTTCAACACTTATTCTGCTTTTATGTTAAGTTTTTATGTACAAGAGTTCAGAAAATCTACTCTCACACCAGTTCCTCACATCACTCACGCGTACCTCTTAAAAGTTCTCTCGTACCAATTGAATTACCTCGTAATTCAATAAATAAAAAGTGTACAAAAATAAAGTTATAATTATTGCATTAAATAAGTTTACTATTTATGCACTTAATAAACTTATCGGGAATATATCTTATCGGGAATATATATTGGGAATATATCTCTTGAAAAGTTTTCAAGATTATTTTAAGATTTGAGCTAAAAGAATAAATATTAACATGAATTGACACTTGATGTTGCAATACAATCGATGACTTGTTTGAGTTGATTGAATGCTCTCGAGTGTTAATCTCAACAAGCACTGCAACATAATTTGTTTATAATTACCAGCCATCGACATTCCGAGCACGGCTTTGTTATAGTTTCCATTGAAACTGAAGCGTGTCTATTATTCAACGATGTGGAATGCTGTTTGAATGTGGGAATTTAAGACAAATAATAGACGCGCTTGGTAAGCTAATTTGAAGCATGTATATTTGACATCATATAACTTTCATTGATTAACTATGTCAAACGTTAATTTTCTGTTGTTTGCTTGCGTTTTCACACTTGCACAAATGAGTTAAACGCCAATTTTGTAACTTTCATGTGACCGTGTTTCGTGCTGGTGACACCAAAAGTGTGTTCTCCTTTTCATGCCACTTTTGCTCATTTATAACAATTAACAACGTATGCAATTTTGGTTGTTACTATTACCAGAATGCATCAGTGTGTTCAACAAGTTTTCTGCGTACCGCATAGCAAGATAAGTTTTGTTTTGAGGTGAAGTATGAATCGTATTGACATAGTAATTAATTAACATAATGTTTATATTTTCAGACAAAGTTTACCGGGGTCAGCTACTACAGGTACATTCTAAAATAAAAGTACGAAAACCATTAAAATTCGAAAAAGAAGAAAAACACCAAATGTAACAAATTAGTAAACGTGACAGTAATGTCTCAAGACATTAAAAATATTATTGTAGCAACACACAATTTTTTTTAATGTTCAAAATATATCGGTTTCAATACAATACTGAAAACAGCAATATCCTTTTTATAATTTTTGCAAAAAAGGAATATTAAAATATTTGATAGATAATTTGGAAGAACTGCCAAGAAAACCGATAAAATTTTACCAGATGGCCACAGATGTGCAGCAAATTACAATTTCTATGACTGACTAATTTATCTACGACAGTAGAAAGTAAAGTCAAAGAGAACATCATATGTATGACATATTCAATAACAAATCAAAATCGGCAAGCCGAGTTGTTGAATTAACACTGATGATAAAGGGAAAATTTCTCCTGAAGGCATCAAACTGTATGCGCTCATAAACGCTTTGATACGTACGCCACACAATCTAAACCGTTTCCATTAAAGAACTGATATACTGACAGTATTATATTTATTTTAATGCCAATTATCTTTTTGATTATTGTATTCAGGTATGTACTAAAATTGTCTTATAGTTCCACTGAGCGACGCAGATTGAGCAAAATATTGGTATTGGCCGAAAGGTCAATGGCCTTTCGGTCGTTGACTCTACAACCTCATAATAACGTAGTAGTAGTGTAAAAATATAGAATATTGGGGGACAGAAACTTTTAGAGTGAATAAATGGGAATAAAGACACAGTAATAGGAAATTGTATACGTCCACAAGGTATATTAGCTATTAGCCACGCTTAATATGTTTTATGCTTTCTACGACAATGGCAACACAAGTATGTACCTAATAGGACAAATGGCATGTGAGTAATTAAGAAAAATTGCTGGTTATTGACATATTGACATTTTTGATATTTCAGAGTGTCTCATCACAATTATGCTGAATAGCAGCAATCCTAATCAGAAATCAACTGTGAGTCATGCCAAACGCGCTGAAGAATTGCAAACAAAAAAGTGGCGCGTTGTTTGCACTGCGTCTCGTATGAAATGCAGAAAACAGAAATTGCGCTGCGTTTTGTTTGGCAACGCTCGAAAACACACGTTGCTGGTACATACGGCACAAGTGCGATCTTCGCGGAACGTGCACGCACGTATGGCAGGAGCCGCAGTAGTCGGCCGGTGAAATCGCATGGCGCACCTTTGTGTTTATGCCGTTTGATGCTTTAACCTGACACCGGTATCGACGCCGACAGCGAAATGCCGACCGAACGTCATCATCCAGTTGAAAATTTCGCTTTCCAATCCGCGAGACTCTTTGATCAGGCTTTAATGTTCACACTGTATTTTGAGACTGTCACTGTTATATTACTTCAGCGAGCATTAGTTTAATTATTATTACATGACATACTGTACTGTAGCCGTCTACAAGGGAGCCCTTATCCACTATAACAACCTCATCAATGGCGCGAAGAGAGATCCTTCAAAAAAGTACTGTGGGGACATAGACTTTGAACATGTGTAAGACCAACTTCCTGCAACTTTTAAGAACTGGGCATATTTATTGTCAATTTTAGAGTTAGGATCAGCAGTTTATTTACACCAAGGTAGCACACTGTCAAGTGTTGTTGCTGTATCGTTCCTATGAGTTTATGATTAAGATTAGTGCAGAATCGTCGAGATTTGACTAACTACTGCTTTGTTTCCTACTAGTGAAGATAATTGCTTTATATCGCCTTGTTTTAAGTATTTACTGTTACATATAGGCGAGGTATACAAAAAAAAAGTTTTTGTGAGTCCACAAAAAAAAAGTTAATTAACACCCAAAACGTGACCAATATATTCATTATAAAAATCACAATAATTTTAGTTTCTTTAAACGTTATGCCGTTTAAAAGGTATAAGAGCATGCAGGAAACAAAATGTGTCATTATTTAATTAGTTTTTATATATTACTATTTTCTCGCTATAAAAATACATTTACAGCTATAGTGCATTAATTAAAAAAAACTAGTTTGTCGTCTTCTAACATTTAGAGTTTAGAAAAGTCTTACGTATTATTCTTTACGACTGGACAACTTCACATCTTCCGGTAGACAGTGGTACTATAATTTCCGTTGCAGGCGATGACAACGCAACATTATCTAACCCTCGGAACTCTCGGAAGCACGTATTTAGAATACATTTGCATATATTGACAACTAGTATAATTTCACTTTTCTACGAATAATGACAAGTTTTTAATATGGTTTGACTGAAAGTTTGATTGAGAACGCTATACAATAGAGTAAAACATAAAAATTATCTGGGTGTACATAAAAACGGACGGAACAATTTATACCTTGACAATTTTCACTGAAGATGGAATTCCGATTCTAAAACTAGTATAAAAAGCAATAAAAACTAAATAACTTAAGTACCAATATACCACAAACCCAAATTCGAACACAGTTATCGCGACAACTCAACACAATTAAAATTATCGGTAAATTTCATCAAGTAATTAATAGTTTGCTTGCATATTTTGTAACCAGATTGATTACAGTATTGTAAAAATTGATTTTTGTAAAGATTGAAAAAAGATAATATTTCAAAATGTAGAAGCCAACCTACATATATTGGATACAAGCCTTCAAAACTTACGAATTTGACATTAAGGACAAAAACCGTGATTGTGCTCTAAACGAAAAACTTCACAAATTACATTTGATCAATCATCTGCTGAAGAATGTTTAAATGCGCTGCAAATAGCCCAAAAAGGAGCAGATTTGATATTATACAAGTTGAAGACAGCACATTTTAAGGCAATGGATTACATCTGAAAAATTGCTTGAAACGGAGCATTATTAGCGTTGGAAAATAAATTCTCAACAACAATTCTTAACACGACCTTTTGATATTGAATGACAATTGAACAGTACCCGTCTGATTGAGTATTTTGAATATCTATCTGAGTTGTGGGAGCAGTTGTGCCACCAGAGAATTGCGAGTTGCGTCCAAAATTCGGATTTCAGAGTATAGACAAGATGTGTGACTAAAAAATTGAAATGAGAACGTGAATTCAGGTCTTAAACATCACAGGACATTAATTTTTGCATTTTACAAACCACAACTACCGCGAAATACCATCAACAATATTTGTTAGCACCTACATACTCGAACTACATACCGTTAATTCTCACCAGATATCTACTGGTGATCGTTGACTAGCAAATTGAAAGTTTTCGTGATATCAATTAAATAATAAATCTGCAGCAAGCGCTTAATTGTCTGATGGATGTGGCATGTGAGGAGAAATTGTTTTTTTTTCTGAGCCTATTAAGAAGATTTGAATTTCAATCATGCCATAACAAGGAAAAATGTGTATTAAAGATGTATGTCTTTGAAAATATTCAATAAATTAAATACAATTAGAGATATTAATACACCGTTTGTACGTTACAGCGTGAGATCACAATGCCTACATGCAGGTAATTCAATAAATGAGTAAATTGTTAACTTACACGGCCATGAGCTGTCCAACGTAAACAGAATTGACTGAATCATGCGCGAAACGTTTATTTGTGTACGTATTTTTGCCTGCCACGATTTTTCGCCGGTTGCGACGTTTTTCTCATCACAATCAAACGCCTAGATCCTTGATTACGAAAAAAAGTGCGCATATAAATCGTGCATCTCCCGCTCATTCCGACCTAATGAGCGTATTGTAGAAAAATGCCATTGCTTGCATCCTGTTTAATTAAATGTTTTACGCCAATAATCGTGCACAATGGCGAAGATAGACGTGCGAAACGGTACTCGGCAGTTCCAGTAATTACTCATTACTTCATTCACATCTTAGTGCAATTATTGACGTTTTTTGCTAGCAACTCAGCGCTTATCGAGCGCGTTGCCGCCGAGCAATAAGGAAAGTGTCAAGGCCTGCGGATATGAATTGTTTTTTCCTATGACATTATTTATTTTTGCCTTATTGGTTTATTTCAAACTGACTTTTAGCTAGCTGTGATTGTACCCTGTGGTAAATTTACAGATACAAATTAATTCGGGACCTTTTGCGGAGCAAACTATCAAAAGAGTTTCATTTCCGACGTCACCGCCAGCGGGATCGTGGTAAGAGCAGAAGAGAGTTTTCGGCGTGCATGTGCTCATATTTTCGGAGGCTCGGCGCGCATCGCCGGAGGAAGCGACGTGTCCGCTCGTAAACCGACACAAACACGCAAAGAACATGAGAAGCACTTATGCGTATGTTGCACGCGGTGATTTCGATTTCGATTCGAAAGTGATTTTTGATTTTGATTTATTAGACGTATTTTTTTATGATTTCTATATTTCACGAGCGAGATTTTATGACGATTGCGCGCAATCTAAGCCGATCTGAAGCCGATGCGTCGGTCTTCGCCGCAGCAGCCACCACTAAGCCGCAACACGCGCGAATAGCGTCCAATGTGCGCGTTTAATGTCAACGTTTTTATTTTATGTCTTCCGCGGTGCGGATTCCATCAATTTCTTTATGTTTCATTTCTTTATTTCTGTAATTCGTATTTTACTACTACCATTACGACGGCCGTTGGGGTCATTTCTCGCCTTCTCGAGTTCATCAAAACCGTCTCGACTCGATTTCGTGTGCCCGAAAGCTAAGAGATTTATTCCGTATGTTCATTTCTTTTTTATTCCTCCGCGATGTGGACTAGCGATACGCGTAGAGCTCTGCGCTGAGATCTATTACTGACACCCGTATACGAAAAGAAATCATTTCTAATTTGACATTGGTACTTATTTAACAATAGGTTCGTCGTAATGTGTGACACAGCTTAAGATGTGCCTCAAAAGTAAAAGTTGATTCACTGCAAACATTTCGTGAATGCACAGAAATGCTACGCGTTTGCTGCACATAAAATACACCGTATGTGCGTAATTGGTGTCATCGTTTATTTAATTTCTTCTTTGGAGTTTTCATTTTGATGAAAACAGGGTCACCACTCAGAAAGCAAAAAACTGGAAAATCTACTGTAAACTCACAAAAATTGCAGCATAACTACATGTTGATTCATAAATTGAATTTTTGTATTACAACAATAGCAACTTAACGTATAATACCATAAAAATCAAGTTTTTATTGATATTGTTAGAATTACGTGCAAGAATATGCATTGATCATGCCGCGTTTGCAGTTGTCAATTACAGGTGTATTCTAATCATGAGCTAGTTTCATTGTCTTTGCACCACATTCAGAAATTCCTTGCGCTATTCAAGCAGCATGTCTAGTTAGTAAAACTACTGAAATAGTTAAATGCCTAAACTAAGTAATTGCACAGCGCAAGCAGCGCGCATGTGCGCTGAGACCTTGACAGGTGTATTTCTCGCAAAATGCGAGTGCGAAAGATCGCTACTACAAGGATCGCTGTATCATGCATGCAAAGTGCAAACTTATCGCCGCTGGTGCAGCTCTAAATTGTTTAGGTTCACGTGTCGAAGACTAAGAAGGTTAAATTACAAATTCTCGCCTGCGCGCGCGATCGCGAACATCGATTATAGATTAATTCAGTCGCACAACGTCGCGCGGCGAGCATAACAACGGCGTTCCGTTTAACATACTGATTTAGCAACGACCAACAAACAGACCCGCAAACAACAAGTAAACACACCGGCATCAACAGGTGCAGGTTCGATTGCAGAGTCCGTACTTGTATTAACTCACCGCCAGTCAATTGGAATGTATTTTGTTTTAAGGACTAGAAATTAGGTAAAAAGAACGAAGAAGTACTTTGTGATTGAAGTACAATGTAATAACGCCTATTTGTGTTAATTTATCAAAACTAGTGAGAATAAAAGTAGCTGCGTTGTGGTTGGTCAAATCTCCACGATGTTCGACGATTCTCCACGATTCTCCATTTCTATTGGGATCCGCAGTACTTGGAAGACGAAGTACGTATGAGGGAATGAAATAGTATCGAGTATAAAACAATTGACAATAATAACAAAAATAACAACAATTTGCATTTTTCTTAATTATTTTTAGATTTATAGTATCGTTGTTCTAATCAAGTATCCAAAATATGTTATTATTGTGTTCCAAGATGAGCGCTGGTTTCTTACGTTCTAATCCCGTTCTATGCATACAAGAGCAATTTTGTCCGTGTGATGTGAGTTGTGTAAACTACTTGGATGCGAAAAATTGTCTCATCTTTTTGGCAGTCTCGGTTTCCTTAATCTCCAAGCGAATCTTCGCCAGATCAATTTCTTTCAGGTCAATAATTTCAATAGTTTGATCTTCACTTGCACCTGGGCGAAAAGAAACTCCAAATTAATTGAATCAGCAATACGCGTACTTTACAACATACGTGCTGGACGAGCCTTCTTCTCCGCACTGCTCCTGCTCGCCTCCTGCTCCTCCAATTCGAATTGACGCACCTTCTCATTGAGCAAGTCTGAAATGCGCTGCGCACTCTTGGAGAAGAAGTACGATGCCTCGCCGATCTGCGGCAGGGGGATTTTCTTGATCTTGGAGATCTTCGGCGTGGGCATCGGATCGCGACAGCGCTTCAGACACGCCATGCAGGACACCTGTTTGGCGTTGTAGGAGTACTGCGGGATGACGGGTATTCGAATTTCCTCCGGCGTGGTTAATTCAGACTCGCTCATCGACGGCATGACTCCCTCAAGGAAGTTTTGGTACTCCATTGAGGAGACTTCACGCACCTTCTCGCTAGACAACAGACACAGGAAACATACGTTGTGTGTATCGGACATTTCGAACAAAAATCGGCGTTTGTCCTCATTGATATGCGTCGACGGCGCGGCGCACATAACGCTCGGAGAAAATTATGAGCATGCGATGCTAGGTACTAAATAAGGTGTCGATCCCGGTGTTGACGCGGTATGAAACGCCACGAGAACAACGCATCGCGGCGACGCACAAGGAAAAAAAAATCAAATGAAGCGTACTACCAACAATGTACATGCGTTGTGACGACGGCCGCGGGGAGCACGGAGAATTTTGAATTACGCATGCAACGCACATGTATGGAATGCTTGACGTTGTCGCGCACCTCGTGAACGAAGGAGAAGGAGGCGAGAGTACTGGCGTTTTTTTACATACGAAAACATTGTTTTCTGATGCGTGATTTTACTACTAACAATTACTGCGACCGACGACCGCGCGTACGTGTGCGGCGTACGTCATTTCGCCGTATTCGTTATTTCTATAATGCGCTTATTATTTTCATGTATTAGACTTCGATTGTGTTTCGTTTAGCTATGTTTGTAATGACATGCGTCGGGCTACGAGAGAGAGTATTGTCTTTGCATAAGTCATTGGCTGCAATTTTTATTTCATTGTGAGGCCAACGTTCATGTATATAGTGTTGGTATGAAATGTACTAGCAAATTGAACATACTCAAGCAACACGGCGAGTTTCTCAATTGGCGTATTTGGATCTAGTTCGCACTCTTGCTCCTCGTCTTCGTCTTCATCAACTACCTGCACTTCTGAAAATCCGAGTTCGAGATTCTTCATGATTTTCGGTTGCGTGTATGTCAGACAGCAGTCGTCCATTTCGTCATCACTACAGTCGTCGTTGATCGTAGAGGTGCCCAGGGATTCGCCATCGTCCTTACTGTGTTTGCCAGTGGCAGGCGCTGTACTCGTTTCGGGATTGATAAGATTCATTTTCTGTAGCTGCGCCTCGATATCGTATTCGCTCTCTCTGACGCCGTAATTAGGTCCTAGAGACAATCTATCATCTATTCCAAGTATGCCCTTTGAGTGGAGGCATTTGCGCCATGTGCTGCTGTTCGGTACGTAAAGCACATTGCTGCGCATTAAGCGCACCAGCTCTTCCAATGGCTCAACATCAATGCGAAACGTAAGGCAATTTTTGGGCAGCACCTCCAACTGGAAGGATTCACAGCTGGAAATGATATTCTGGCCGTAGAGGGCCCGATAGAATGCCTCCATTTTCGGTTGCATCATGGTATTCTCAATGCGAGAGCGGTCGTGTGCCAGATATACGAAGTGCTTTAAGAGTTGCGGGTTGGCCACCTCAAGGGCCATTTTCACCGAGTGGATCATACGCAGGATCTTTGTGTTGATAATCACCTTGCCAGCGAGGCGTGCGTCTCGTCGGGGCCCGTTCTTAGGTGGCAGCACGGGCACATCTGCAAATGAGCGAACTTGATGCCGACTGCGGTGGACACACTCGGGTACTCACCCAAAATAAACAGCGGCAGATTGGGGAAGATCGTCGGCCGATGGTCGAGGTGTTTCGCACGCTCGATCAATCTCTCCAGCGGCAAGTGCATGCGCGCCTTGTAACATACGCGCTGTTGCGATTTCGGCGGTATGCGCAGCGTTTCGGTCTTGTGAGCAGTCAGCAGATATAAGCAAAGGACTTTGTCAATGTCGATCTCGCCGTTCGTGAAGAGCAGAACGTGCAAGTCCTTGGAGAGAAGACAGGGCACTTGAGGACGCTGCGCGCATCACGCGCATCGCCGGCGATTTGCATATTTTCGCCGGGGCGCGGCTGCGGCGGCGCGCCGCCAAGCCGGGCGTGATGCACGCAGCTGAAATAAATAATACGCGTCGTGGCGATAGCCATCAAGCCAGCGAGACAAACCTGCATGTTGACCGACAAGCTCTTGATGTACGAGGGTTTCATTTCGTACTCTCCCCGTTGGCGACTGCCGAAATCGGGATCCTGCTCGTTTCGATCTCTGTCATCAGTCGCCTGCGCACTCGAAACAAAGAGAGATGCTAATTACATGCCGAAGAAAGTTGCATGCGACGTCAGTGCCAAGCGCAGAGAGACCCAATCCCGACATCCCCGAAACAAGAATGAAATGTTCTGCGCGTTCGAAACGCACGGAGTGCGCTAAGAATGCGATTCTGGGCGCGCGCGCGCGCACCACAACACGCTGAGACCCTCGATGACGCCAGATAACGAACAAGTTGTATTTAAAAAACACAAATACATCTTGGATAACGCGCCGTTCGAAAATTAATTTAGATAAACATCACGCAGAGTTGCAAATGCGGACGGTAGACAAGTAACGCAGCAAGCGTGCGCAGAGCTGTCTACCGTCTCGACCTTCAGAGTGTTTGGACGTTTTCGGCTTTCTGCATTTAAATTTTAAATGTTAATTGCCGATTCATAATGCAGCACTGTGGCCGCTTGCAAATATGATAATAAAATCAATTCAAGCCAAGCGTATGTTAGGTAAGAGTTGCTCTCCTGCTGGTCGAATATTATGCAAAATGTCGTAACGTTTTGACGGCCTCACCAAGAATCTGTTCGGGGACGTTTTCATTTTCGGGTATCGCATCTCGAAGATGCGCTGTGCGTTGTTGTGCATTTGCATCTCGGCCACATGCTCGCGATTGATGCGATTCAGTTCAGCGTTCAGATGGGCTTCATTGAGTCGGTACTTTTTGGGCGGCGGGCTGGCTATCTTCTTGCGCTTGACCACCTTTTTCCGATCAGCGTCCAACCCCATTGAGACGTCGCCTGCATGCTTAAACATAACGTGCCTACTGATTATGGATTTGAGGGTGGAGAGAAGAAAACCGAAATTGTCATTGGGATCGAATGGCTCGGAATCTGTCAGACGTCATTGTTCTCGCGCCTAGCCGACGAAACAAATTGCGCGCGTTGCACGGGCATGTAAAGTGAGCAAAATGAGCAAAACGCAACGTACGCAACGACCAGCTCCAACAGGTGGATAAATTGGTATTATTTATAATTATGGGCCGAACGAGAAAAATGCGTATTTACAATTATCTCGTTGTGAAATGAAGTATTAATTTATAGCACTTAGTGCGTGTGCGGAGTTGGGGCCTCAGACTCGTTTCGCCATAGCCATCGCCGCGACATTGTCGCTCTCGATTACCATTGCCTATACGCCGGGGCCATTTCAATAATTCTAGTCTTATTTGAAGAGAACAAAATGTCGCAGTGCGTTCGCATTGGCCCACGTAGAAAACGGCGGACACATAGCGCTCGCCGCATACACGTGCAAATATTAAAGAGCCTAGCGAGACCGCGGGCCCGCCATGCGCGGAACAAATAGGCGTAAAACGAAACGAGGCCGTACCTTTGAGACATCGCGTCTACGCCGGCTGAATTACGTCCCCGGCATGTTGCGCGCGTACTACTACCAACTACCGGCCCCCATC
The DNA here is from genome assembly GCA_027574885.2 of Drusilla canaliculata. NCBI lineage: Eukaryota > Metazoa > Arthropoda > Insecta > Coleoptera > Staphylinidae > Drusilla > Drusilla canaliculata. The sequence continues at coordinate 26,768 of JAODGA020072781.1, forward strand.
GCGGCTCGCCGTAATGGAATTTATCATTTAGTTTTTAATTTTAATCATACGCATAACCGGCCGCGTCGATGCAACGACCGCTCGCCGAGGCGGCGCACGATGCAACTTGTACTTTTAATCATTTACATGAATTTAATCATGATGTCCGTGCGGACGCGGCCGCGCGCACCGGCGAGTAAAAGTAAATTAACTAATTTATAAGCTGCCGCTGAAAGTGACTTAAATAACCTAACTTAAGCAATTTCGACTTGGCCGCCGCTAGTGGTCGGGCGGCGGCCGGCGCGCGGCCGCGGCGGTTTTCTATCAATTTCCACGCGCCCGCGATGTGATTTCGCCGATCGTGATTTCGCGTCCTTGGTCGCGCGTTCTTATTGCCAATCTGATTCTTATGCACATGCGCATTTTCATGTTGCAATTACAACCGCATTTGGCCGGACTCATTTCTTCTTTTCCCATTTATATACCTGCTTGTTGAAGCCTTTCGGAATGAGTTCGGATTGGAATTAATACGGAAAATAAACAAAACATGAAAAAGTGCATCCAATTTTGTCATGGCTGTTTTTAAATTCAAAAGAAACAAAAATAGCACAGTCTTAAAGATGCAATATGCAATAAATGCTTGAAATACATAAAATTCTATTTTATTATAAATTGGCTTGCAGTATTATAATTTAAAAATAAACACCTTTGTTTTGTGAGAAAAATAATAATTAATTCATTTTTATAAGACGTAAGTAGCTGTATAAATTTACACACACAGACATAATTACCACCTTCTACCAACAACACCTTTGATGATCCATAATTAATAGTTGTTATGCGATAGCAATTAAAAAGTTAAATATTTTGTAATCTTTATAATATTATTTGCATACCTCGCCCGAAAGTGAGGTATAACTAATCAATAAATGAGGCAATAACGAGTACTTGGGTTTACTAGTGACCGTATTGAAAAAAAATTATTTACTCAACTAGTTTAATAAATCAACCAAAGCGGCATTGTGATTGGTCGAAATTAACCGCATAATTGTGATGATTTAGTAGCATTACGTTTAAAATATAGAGTAAACCCATACAATAACGTATTCATTTAGATAAATTTGATGCAACTTTGCTAAATTCAGGCAGTTGAACAAAAAATTTGATGATGTGACTAACGTGACCTTCTTCTATAATCTGAAGAAACTTTACACGAAGTTGTTTGTAGGATATTGAAGAATACCTGCCCACATTCCATATTCCATATTCAATTCTCTGATTGACTGTATCCAAGATGCAATTGAAAATTCCAGAAACAATAAATAATCATTTAGTGTTTAATAATGACAAATATTTGGACAATTAATGAAATAAAATTAGAAGAGAAAATACGACTCCCGATCAGACTGGTACCGACGTCCTGTGCATTTCTAGCGCACCGCGCTGCAAAAAGTTTTAACAATCTTTTGGTGAAAATTCTATTTAGCTATCGTCTCAAATCTATCTAGGAAGAATTCTGGTAAATGGTCTTCAAAGATTGGTTATTCTCCCAAATATCACCTACACCAGCAAAACCACTGTGAAACAAGTTATAACAAACATCGTAACAATTATAATTTTCGAACATATTGCAAATATGTTCGCCTTCGTCCAAGAGCATATACATGGAATACATTTCATAAATACGTCTGCTACGCAATGTGCTGCGGCTATAAAAACGCGTACGGAGCAGCACGGGACGATCGCGTGTTGCGAATAAAAGCGCTCCGAAGAAAGAAGTCAATACCTTGCAAGAAAAGAATGAAACTCATTATTATAACTACTTGTTACCGACTTATAAACTGATTTAATGTTTCGCGGTGTGCGTGCGTACTCGACATGTACGTATGCGGCGAGCGTCGTCGTCGTCGCACTTTGCGCATATCCCGTCTTCTTCGCGATGGCCTGACCCGCGGGAAGCGCGCGCCACGCCGATGGACTGCTTGCTCTGCAAGTGCTATGAAGTTGTTAATTATCCCATTGTTCGCGAGGTACGCGCATTGCACAGGGTGTTCGCGCGCTAAAAATCGCACAGCGTGACGTCGCGCGTCACACACACACACACACACACACACACACACACACACACACACACACACACACGTGCCAAGCACCGATCAGCGACGGCTATCGTTTTGCGCCCATTTCTATTTCAGGGCTGGAGCGCTTCCATGAACCGCACACGGGCGGCCCCCGTTTTGCACTTGCATGCCTTCCTCGTACACGCAGACGTCAATAAATAACTTTTGACCAGCATATCTCTGCCTACCATACACGCGCGTGCAAGCGGGTATCTCCGCTGCACATGATATGGATGGGCGCACTATAAATCAGTATTGCAATTAATAAATGTTGCGGATGGTAGTTTTGCACACTGTTATTCATGTGGCGGTGGGTTTGTTGCGTGCGCGCACGCTGCAGTCTCGTCGCGGCTTCAGCAAGCACCTGAATAATATTGTCACGCGCTCTTCGCGCATAATTCGTCAGCGAAATTTCAAGAACATACGCCGTGCAATTTTCACACGCTCCTGTAGAAGCTGGATTCGTTTTATAATTATGCGCGCCGCAGTGATGCAATTGCACATACGTTAATTATGCATCTAGTTATTTCTTCATCTATTCATTGGGAATTAGAATAATTTTATCCTTTCTAGGCACATAATTGTTTTTCTTATTATATCCGTAACTCATTTAAAAGTATTCTTTGGAAACATCATACTATCCCATGCAATAAAGCATTAATTTACGTACGTTTCATGCTACTTTGGTTAATTCAGAAAATTGATTACACAAACCTGATTACGTTGTTAAATTATGCGAAGAGGGTTCTCTTTAGCATTTTAGCCAACTTTGTGTTATAGAAAAAAAATTTACACTATCCTATGCAGTAACTGATTCGTATAGGTAAGATCCAGGACTTTTTAGTGCAAAACTTGTTGGTTGCCTGTGATTAAAATATCAACATTAGGAGTAATGGAACTTATATTTACTTTTAAGTCTTCTTCAACATTTGTTCTGCTTCTATGTTTAGTTTTTATGTACAAGAGTTCAGAAAATCTACTCTCACACAAGTTGCTCACATCACTCACTCACTCACGCGTACCACCTGAAAA
>JAODGA020072804.1:0-18815 GCA_027574885.2 Drusilla canaliculata
TTACAAACATACAATATGCGCGGTGAACCTGCAAAATACAAATCATTGTGGGTACAAATGACACTCAGGTGCACATAAATTTGAATATTTGCTACCAAGACGCTTTTATTTAGATGACAGCCACACCTACTTGAATGTGAATCAATATGCGCGTACATTGTAATCGGAAGACACAAAATACAATTAAGCGTAGGAAGTCGGGTATTAAACATGGGAAACTTTTTTCGGCAACCGGGGGAGAGAACGTTGTTTAATTATGTAATTTCAATAGTTTAATACCTTTGACACGCTTTGGAGCTCAACTAAGTACGTATAAGTACCTATATCTATTATACATTAGGATATTTACGTTAAGGTTGGGCTTTGCTGAAATTTATTATGCTCGCCTCGTTCGTGCGTCCTCTTTTCGTATATCGTTTTTGAGCTGAGTGAAAACGCTAGTAGCTGCGCCGAAGTGCGAACACTTAATCTCACCTCGTATCCTTCGCTATCATTGTCCATTGCCTCGACAACGGCCGTCGCCGGCGTTTTGCGCTGTTAGTTGTTGTTATTTTCCACGCCGCTGATTTTCACTGCCATTAACTTCCATTTGTTATACATACATATATCTCTCTACTAATTCCCCTCAGCTAGTTGGTAAATTAAATCAGGTGTGGCATAGAAAATTTTTCCAACCGTTGATTGCCATATAATCACCACGTGGAAATAATGGTATTCATTAACGGATGATAAAACTAATTTTATTTACTACCGTAATTAATATTAATTCGCAGATAAAGAGATTGTAGGTAATACATAAATTATATAAATATTTATATAATTGGTGTGAAGTTGACAGTAAACTAAGTTTATATTCCATTAAATATGAATTGTATTAAAAATTAAATCTTGACTTCCATGTTACATCCGTTTCATTATCGTTAAACTACTCATTTGAGAAACTACATCGTTTTGCAGTAATTGGAAGATGAAAGAATAGTAAATGCATTCATGAATATTCACCGAGCAAGCACAAATGTGCATTTCCCAGCGGATAAATAATGAAATCTACTCGGTAAGATTTCATTACGGCTGATTGTAAGTTGGATGATACGTCTTTGAAGGAAGCAAGTATGAAAATTTTCATTCGTCGGTTTTATTTACACTGATGGCTAATGCATTAATCGAAATTACCCACATTACAAACGAAGGCTGCTCCATTCCACCCGGTGAAATTACGTTACGATCGCGTCTTTCGACATTAATAAACCATAAGCATTATCAAAACGGTAACCGGTAACCGATGGCGATGTGAATATTTCGCCGGGCAATTACAAGCACGACGCTGCGCTGAATGCACGCCGCAGCGATAGAGGTCTCCAGTCGATATTCTCACGTGCCCGACCCGACGTAGACCAGCATAAAATAATAAATTACAAGTAGCGAAAAATTGATTATTAATATCCCAACGTTGATAGACGAGTGTCCATCGAGCTGGCGCAGCGAGCACGAAGAGAGTGACTGGCTGCGCGCGCCTGTGTAACTGTATTCCACTCTATTTTATTATTAATAGCAGAGTATCTAGTTTTTATTACGCTACGCCCGATAAGATAACCTAGCGTACTATAAAGTTTTGATTGATTGCAGCTTCGCGCAGTGATGTCTTTTATATAATAACGTGCCTGCTGAAGTACATAAAACACGCGTACGATCGTAATAATATGAAAAGTTTAAAAATTGCGCCGATGTAAACGTTACCGGTGCGCGCACAATCACCGCCATTGTGGCCGTAGTTGATACCATGCTGGGCGGCTGCCAGAGCCAACGTTTTTTTGCCCTGGCCCGATGCTAACAATTTGATTACACGTTTAGATAATGAGTTATTTAAAATGTAATTTATTACTTACAATTTGCTGGCTTTTAACGCACGCTCCAGCTCAGTTGCCGATCATTTAGCTCTAAGTAGGTGGCTTCAACAAGGCGGACTTGCCTCAATGCGTGATGGACAGAACTATGAATTGCCAGATGATTTAAACAAATACATTACGAGCAAAAGCGGTGTTATAGATTTGAAAAAGTTGATCATTTGCGGAGTGGTTTAATTTTTTACGTATCCACTCGACCGTTATTTGAATGAAAACTTGCGCAAATGACTCATTTATCATTGCAGTAACAAGAAAAACGTGCAATCGTGGTATTTTTCTCCGTATTCGTTTCTTCAAATCAACGCAGCTATCTGCTCGCTCTTCGAGCGAGACCAACGGTGGATGTACTTCGTCGTACAATTAGCGTGGCATGTTTCTAAATCCCAGCGTCGTTATGCGGGACTTAATCGGATAATGAATTACACGGTAATACGTCCCAAAGTTATCAAGCGCATCGATTTATTATTGCAATTGAAACTATTTTTGGGGCCATTTACTATTACGAATTTACGAGCCACAAATTGTAAATAATCGTGATTCGATCTTGTATCGCGGGCCGCGGCGCACGGAAATTTATTGCGATGGCCGGCCGAGAGCGCGATAGGATTTTTGCGTTCGACTATCGACATTCGCCGAAGTTCGTTTTTTTTACTGTGTGTATATATGCACAGCGGCGTTGATTTACATCTGTAATTTGTGTGAACTTTGCTATTGAATCGTGGAATGACGGTATAATTTAAGCACATTAAAGAGTCATGCGGAGTGGTCGTTGATTAGATTGGAAATTAAGGCGTAATGCTGGGGCAACGCGCAGTCAAAACTAACATATGCAATGTACGGCGTTGATAGTCGTGGATGTAGTAATATGTAATCAAATCATCAGGTAATTGATACATTTCGTTCCAATAGCAGTGGGCTACATGGTGTCCACAAAAAAGAAACAATCATTACGTTGACAAATTGATTTTCCTAGGGACAATATATTTTCCGATTAGTTCCCTAGCCTTGCTTGATGTAGTGGTGGCGTGAGTATTGGAAACTTTGGTAAGTTTGAGCGCTTCCAATTGCTTGATTGCACTCGGAGCAATTTCCGAACGGGTTAGTACTGGCTTTGAAATATGTATCCGGTACACGGATGAAGTGAAACAAACATTTGCGTTACATGGACTATGTTCTCTCGCGGCGCTGTGTGTATGTGTATACACACTCTTGTATAAATATAAAATACTAATTTCTGAAATGACTTTCGTCATGGTACTTGACTCGTCTGCGGGCTGGTCAGAGTGGTCTGTTTTGTTTGTACTTTGTGGCACGATCGCCACAAGTGTTTCATGTCAGGGCAGTATTTTCCTACCAGCGGAGTCATTAAGGTTTTGTAAACTACGAGCTGTAATGCAAGTTTACTCGTGGACTAGTTACATACAGTCCTGGTCAACGTAGTCGAAGCATGGGTACAATTTCATAATTACTTGTACTTAACCTCGATTAGTGATCGCAAGAAAACTGCAATTTATCAAGCATTCGATCAAAAAACGAAATATAATGGAAAATTGTGACCCACCCAGCATGGGTCAGAAAACCTGGCAACCTTCTCGCAGCCGATAGTTGCAATCCGAAATCCATAGTGGAATATAATTTAGTAGCGGTTGCCAAATGGGGCGCGCATAGTGCTGGATAAGCTAAACGTGGCCAAACTGTGCAGATCGTCATTGGGTCATTGCCACTTAGAGATACTGTTGGATTGGCGCATGGTGTAGGTTCAGCTAGATTTCAGCTTGTCTTTCCGTTGGTCGATGGCCCATGTTGACATTAGCAGTTAAATTACAATGCTACACGATGGGGGCGGTGTAGGGGGTAATAGCACGTAAAGCCACTGGACACACTCGTCGTTCCCACGCTTCACTTTACGAATACATGAACATAAATTATGAGCGGATCGTCTGCGCGTGTGTATTGGCTACGGTCCTGCAATTTGGACATTGAAGCTCTGCTACAGCAGGACGCTACTACCTGCCCGGCCTTTAAATTAGAGTGATTAGGGCTTTCCTACATCCGTTCCAAGGAGACTTGTGGATTGTTTGCGCACCGGTCCAATTTTAATATCTAATGTAAAATGAAGAGAAATTCTGTGGTGTCTTCAAAAAAGGATTTCATTTCCATTGTGGCAAGTTTGGCCAAGATAGTAAAACTGCAATTATCTAGTTGTAGGCATCTTTCGTCCAAAGGATATTTCGGCCCTAATTTATGCCCACTGATTGTAGTTGCGAATGGTACTTGTGGAACCCCGAAGGGGGCAATATGCGCGCGAGCGAGCGGCACTTACTTCGACGACAAACTTTTGTGAAATATTATTTCATAACTTGATTTAAATTGTCCCTTTGAGAATACCTCTTTGCCATAACTCGTATTTCCGTGCGGGGGCAGGACTCCCGGAGCGTCGTGTCCGTCCTATCTTCTTGTCGCTCGTTTAATATTTCAAAACCCGAGCGACGACCGTCCGAGTGTCCCACCTCCCTGCAACGTACGAGAACGGTACACACATACATGGATCGCATTTGCCGCCACCGCCACGCCGCCTCGACGACACACGGCCACTCTTACATGCACGTCTCACGTCCACCCCGTTTTATATAATGCAAAAAACGGTCCGCGAGGACACTGGGGAAGAGTCACCAAGGACAATTTCGACGTTGAATACCAGTTTCGGACTAGCTTGGAACTGGGGAAACTGGTCGGTTTTTAGCACCGAGTTTAACCGAAGTCGTCGTACTTTAGAGTACTACCTCTCTTGGTGGGATCCTGTAGGTCAGTGGCAGGTCGGGTCATTGATGCAGATAATGATTTAATGAGCGATTGACGATCAGCATGACGTCACGCCACTGGCCTTCGCGCACAATGTAGCTGATTAGTATCAGGTTGGGTATACACACACTCCAACGCAAATGTGTGTACATACGTACACACAATTATACTGGCTCACCTTAACATCAGCAGCAAACTCTTCGAAGCTGTGGGGAAGATTGTATGTGCTCCGAAAGTAGTTTGGAAGTGTATAACCAAAGTGAACTGCCTACGCACGGGCTCCTTGCAACGTCGTGCGATCAACCCATCAGACACACATCACACCTTTCGATTTATTTTACTTTTTATTATTATTATGATTATCGTTCGGCGCTCACGAGCGCTGTAACAGCTATTATCCACGCGCGCTCACACGAAAGCGTTTGCACCGCATTCACACGTTGTAAACTTCGAAAAACTGCGTCGATATAATGTACACCTTTAATATTGTTTTCCAGCGCGGGGCCATGGAACCCAAGAGTCAAAAGTCGCTTGTTCGCTCGACGATTTATTAATTAAATTCTGAAGTTTACTCCGCCAAATAAAGGCATGGGCGCTGGCATTCATCGACAGCTTTAATCACTTATTTTAATTGAATTTTGTGCTTGAATTTAAAGCGGTTTCTAATTATTTTAAGTGTTGAAACACTCGATGGACGGATACAGAGAACGCATTTACCGAAAAATGGTTACAACCAATTTGTAAGACTCATTAGGCCGCCCTATATTTAAATATCTAAATGGACAGCTGTTCATCAATTGGATCTTAAGATTTCTTCAAGTCTCTAATCTGTACTGGATAAACTGATACTAATTCCACAAATTATTTTTTATGTATAGTGACCCATAAACTTATTCCCCGTCACTGGTACTTAACAAGTCAGCGATTACATAATATTAATTGCTATTGATCGTTATGCGATAATTATTTAATCATTTAAATAATAATACTCTCTGCCCACACGCGTAAATATTTCATTAGCATATTCTTGATGTCTAACGAGATAACTCGATTTTCCACATCATCAATGTGGATAGTTGCAAATCGATTCAGAATAGCCGCATTAATTCGAGACACAATCACGCCGTTAAAAATAAATATAATCAACGTTTGATTGACCGGCACGAAATATCTCTGGGTTTGAGCAATCATATTTTTTTGTTTTATATTGTTTTATTTTAAATCAATTAATACTTGACGAGGCCTGACGTGTGATATTCAATTGTTTAATGGAAAAGTTTGATTGTTTAATGCAACAATCGGTATTGACGACTTGTTCCGATTTGTTTTGCTTTGCGATGCTTGTGATTGCTCAAGACGCCAAGAATATCGAACAACCCACGTTCGTATTTTTTCTCTCGCTGCGATAAGGTGGGTTAATTATAGGAATATTAAACATGATTTTGCCATTCATGGATACGTCTAGGTCACTCCAGCGCCGGCGCATTCAAATCAAAACGCGGCATGTGAATGTGAAATTTATTCGATAATCGGCTAAACCGTTCGGAAAAAATAAAGAATGATTTACGGAAAGGTCGTCGGGGAGCAGTGGACTGTAAGCAGCCAGGCGCCACTGGTTTTAAAGTCTTAAACACTTTCTTTACCAGCTTAAAGCTCCATCTTACAGACTATCACAGACTTTTAGTATCGCTACTCAGCATAATATATTTCTTCAGATTGTGGAGCTTCTTGTGATTATATAAATACGTGTAAATTGATATTCTATATTTTGGAATTTTATTGGATATTTTGTCTGTAAAGAAAAGCAATTATCTGTACTAGGGAGAATATACAAAGCAGCGTTGTGGTTGGTAGAATCTCTTTGCTCCGTGTTCGCACAGATCTTTACCTATCTCATTGCGTAAAGTACTAATTTTGTAGTTTTGTTGACATGCAAATATTGTGTTTATAATTTGAGCGTATAATTACATCATGGGTTTATTTATACATTCATTTCTCCGTTTCACTGTCCGTCAACGATTCAATTAGGATTTTTTTATTCCATCACTCGTCTGATTTAGTATCGTTCCGTTTACACGTCCACGAGACGGACATGCAAATAACAAACAAGCTCGGCGAGCGAATACGAAAAACACCCGACGTTCACTGCATATCAATGCAAACCACCACTGTGTATGTGTGTGTGTGTGCTTGCAGGAGTGCAGTGTGCGCCGACCAGAACAAACGAAAAGAAGCCAAGCGGTTCGCTTCTTTTGCGAGGTTGCAGTTGCGCTGCTGCACCACGCGGTGAAGAAGCCCGTCCGACGGTGCATATTTACATAAATCCAAATTGGACCATTACGTTTTTCGCCGCTTGTTTCGCATGCATTTATGCAAAAGAAATGCAAATGCATTATGATGTAACACCGGTACAACTTTTATAAGTGGATCGCTTTATTTACTTGTACAGACGTGTTGTAATTAGATCACCGCCGGCGCGGCGCGCAGGAGGCCGCGCTGCGTTTATGGTAATCCACGGGGCCACTATAATATCCCATCCGACAATTAAGTGCATTAATTAGCATTCAATGAGGAGAAGCCCTTTCGCTTCGTATCGCATTACTCTGGGCCCACCGCTGCCTGGGCTTTGCGAGTTTGCAAATGAGACGCGGCGGAGAAAAATGGGGGATAAAAAACTCTAGCAAACCTCGTAATTCAATTAAACGCATTAATTCGACACAGCGCATATCTACGTTCTCAGCTTATCATTAAAGACTTGTTTCAAAAAGTTTCCAACGCGAATTAGTGGAGAAAATTAAATTCAAACTATTGAGAAAGATAATTATTTATTCGAACAAAAACATCTGCAATTTAATGACTTTAAACAAAGTTCTGTAAAATTTTCAAAATTTTAAATTTAAAACTTTAAATAAAGAACAGTTACATTAATTTTGAGAAGGCTTTGAAAACGTTTCATATTTTATTTTTATGATTGTTTTTGCTAAATATTTATTAATATATTTATTTTCGCCGGGGTGGTACAAAATTTGACGGGACAGCTAGTATTACATTACTACGTCTTGTTCTACACCATGTCGCTTGATACCTTTCGTGGTTTTAATTATATTAATTAAATTAAAGCTAAGGTTAACTGATATAAGCTTTGAAGGTTCTCGTGCGGATGGCGTGTTGAAATTCACTCCGAAAAGGTACTATCGCATCGTACAGATCAGCGAATGTTGCGCTCGCACACAATTAACAACGAATATTTATACATTCTCGGCGATTTTTACGCACGTCAACAGTTGTAGCCATTACTTGCAAATATTAAACCCCCCGTAAACTATGCATTCGCAAGGCACAAGGCGAACGTGTCGGTGCGAAAACCGTTTAAACGGCGCTGCGGATAGATAAGAACGACGCGTGCTGCGCAGCAATATAATTAAATATGTATCTTGATTTTTAAATGGCTTCCCATTAAATAAATTATGTCCAGAATGTCCAGCGTGCGTCTGGGCGGCGCTGCACTGGCGAGACACAACACAATACACAAGATTTCACAACGCCGGCCATAACTTACGATAGTTGGCTAGGAAAAAACGCACATTGCGAGTGAATTTATACGAGTTGGACTATGAGTTGGGTCGACTTTGTTAGTGAAATTGCCGGTGCAAGCTATAAATGAAATAAGTGACCAACCACCGGGCAAATTTCGCGCGTAAATTTATCTTTTGGGGGAGCCATGTAAGGAAATCTGCGAATCATACAGCACCGAGTTTACCTCGCCGTGTGCGCATGTACGTACGATTGCTATAAAATTTTATGTAAATTCGTGTAATGTATACGCCAGATATCCGCCATATCCACTACCGATACTTTATTTGGTGCTCTTTTGGAAGTAACGTTGTGCTTTTTAAGAGTAGTTGCATTCGAGCATATTACGCGCGCTATGCATGCGCCTTGCCAATGCATGTATGCAGGGCTGTTATTCGTAAGCAGACGTTATGATATTTTTACGAGCGTAATAGCAGTTTAAATTTGCGATATCGGAAAAGCGAATGCATTTGCGCTGAATGGCGACGACGCTTGGAAAACTACACTCTTGGCATTATGCGTCGATTTATTTATAGTTACAACGCGCCGCATTATCATGTTCATTGCGATACCGATAATGCACGACAATAATTAGAAGAAAATTTATTTACCTACAAGATTTTCGAATTTAGAATCTTCGTAAACAACTTTTTCAGCAATAAAAACCACTAAATAAAACCATTGTTTTTTATATAAAATTTTAAAGACCGTTATTCATTTAAAGTTTAGAGAAAACATCGTAAACATTTGCTAAACTTGATATACTTATATAAATGTGTAGCGCTAATCGTATAAGTTTAACTACTACAGCGGGGATTTAGAATCATCCTTAAATGATACTAACCTCGTTTATGTCATATCTGTGCGTCAATAGGTCTTCACCGTTGAGCATTTGAATGCAATAAACATACTCAGCCATATAGTCGCATAGTTTATGCGCTTCGCGTTTGGCTGATTTTATGCCCCGTCCAAATTGCGAGCGTTCCTAACTGCTGTTTATGTTTGCGTTTTATTGCTACAACCAAGATATTTTCAATATTAATATAACGTCTTAAACTACGAAATTATAGGCGTGATTTATTTGTGCAGTGCGCGATTTACTCGAGCATGATGTTGTCCATCATTAAACGCCCCACGTGTTTTTGGAGGAAACTCGCTTTGAACGTAGATATTTCCACATATATTGTTTACGAAAACTTAGGCTCTTAATGCGGAGCGGCTTAACGATAGAAATCTGCGATGTGCTGATTGCGCGGCCGGATTTTCTTGCGGATGGCGTGGAATTTTAAGTTGGCAGACAACAGCGTTAATTCACATGACACGCATTTGGCCCAACCGCCGACGACCGAAAAAACATGCCACCGCCACGAATTTACGATTTTAAATATTTATGCAAATCGTAAATATTTATAACGTCGTAAAACCTGAGTTAATATAATTTCGTGGCATTAAAATCGAATAATTAAGATAAATCAACACAGGCAGCAGCAGGAGAGCTGGAGGCAGCTGCTGTTTGCTGCTGCCGCACAGCGTTGGCAACTATTAACCCGAAACGCGCGAGAAACGCGTCCAGCACACATCAAAGACCGCAATGCCATCGGCAGTCATAAAAACAAACCTCCTCGAATTGCAGCCGGGTGGATATGCGCCACGTTGGCGGGATTATAATTGCAAATTGTTGAGTGTGCGGTACGGTAGCGATCAATTATCGCCGTAATTCATTGCGCTTGGCGCTCGCGCACGCTGTTTACGATATCGTAAATTTGCGCACAACTTGCGCGGTAGTTTTTCACCCATTGCGTCATCATTTGATTCGTACGTTTATAGTTGCGGCGACATTACCCTCGCGTACAGCACATTTTCATCGCGCTTTTATTGAATGTTTGCGTTTGCGCACCCGGCGAGGGATAGTCAATCGGTCACGACCCTGACAGTGCGCTGGTGGGCTGATAGTGGCCGCTGATAACAGCACGCTCATGTGGTGCGGCTAATGACGTGGTCTCCACCTTCAGCTAGCACCCGGCCGAGGCATCCTGGTCACTGACCAGCTAATCACGTACGCCGTGCAACTATAATAATAACTACAAAATGTTGCATCAAATCGACTAGCAGCTAGCTAGCCGGCTAGCGCACGTATGGTGGAGGTCCTCGTGTGTCTGCACGTGTGTCTTCCAAACTAATGACACGAATAAAACCAACACAACCGCAACATCGTAAAAGCCATTAGTTTCCACGCGCGGCGTACGTGTGCGATTGTGTGTGGATATGAGAGGACCGACGTGACGATGGGGAAAGAACGGCGTTAATAAATAAATTATTGTTATTAGAGCAGGAGGTTAAAGCGAATCGACAAGTACCGTTCTCGACGCCTCGGTGCCTGCAAAACATGCTGGAAATTTCAAATGATTCTAATCACTTAATTTCACATTTCAAATGTTCGTACATTTGCCCCGAGAGGGCGCTGCATTAATTTAGAACTACCAAAATAATAATGTTTTGATTCGTAATTTGCTTCGTAATTTTGTGTGGTGATTGTACCAGCATGCGAACGTAATCTGTATAGCCAAGTAAGAAATTAAGTAATTTTCTAGCATTAAACCCAAATTCACGCAAATTAGCAACGCTGCTACCAGCATGTTAGAAAGTAAAACGCGTGATTGGTTTGGCGTGATTGCTGAATGTGTGGAAATTCGTTCCGGTTGCAATGGCACTTCTTCGGCGACCGCTCGCTGTGCGCCTCCAAAGTTCAAAGTCGTAATGAAATTATATTCGTCGCTGCGCGGAGCCACGATGGCGCTGCTGCGCTGCCTGCGTATGTCGCAATGAATAAATTTCGTTTTTCATAACCAGTAGCCGATGGCCGGGCATCGGCGGCGGCGGCGCGGAGTCATTATAAATACGTCAGGCGTGCGCTGTCCATGCGGCGAAAGAGAGATATTACACATGTGCGTTTGCCAGTTTATTTATTTCCTCATTGAGCCTCCTGTCTTACGCACGGCATTGACTAGCCAATGCGCATGTATAATCAAATAAGAGGATTAAGACACACTTTTTATATATACTCGTATGTATATCTTGATCCTGCTGAATAGATTCGTAAGCATGACTCCATAAATGGCAGACAAACACAGAAGCGATGAGTCTACACATTAGATACACAGATATGAATTGCGCAATCAACGAAACAAAACTAGATAAATATACAGTCGTGAATAGCTTTATAATTTACTATGTAGCAAAATAATGCGAGTTCTGGTGCGACTAGCTAGTGTTACAAATGTGTATGAAGTTTGGAGTGTTTTATGATCAGGGTCATTCAGGCGGAACTAATCCGTGTTTAACGATTCTCTCTCCCGAAATAATCCACTCTCCAAAGGTTTATATATCCCCGATAATGGACGTATATATGATTAAAACTTTTTTTCGCTCATTTGAGTGGAGGCTTGTTGGGGACAGAGTCAAACAAACGGCTGGGCCTCACTTAATTCACTTACGCGTTGAATCGCCGCCACATCCGAAACACGTTTAGCTACGGTCCCTGACATCACCGGGGCCTCAGCAAACCCTTTTGCGCCCATCTCCATAATTTGGCTTTTATTGCCAACAAACTGGCGCCTGCGGGCACACGCCAGGTACAGACAGCGACACGTTGTGTTTAAAAACGTATCCGCTGAAGATGTTTGCGTATTTGGCGTTTCTGTCCCCGTGACCACCACCAGCGGCCCGGCCGGACAGCAGCTTATCCCTTTTAGGACCGCGCGCGCACAACAGGGGCCTTCTCAAAGCCCCGGGACGGGTTTCAACGAATGGGCTAAAGTCACGCCAGATGGGGGTCAAAAGCTCGCCGCGCAAAAGTTGAGCTCATGACCTGGAGGTACACGCGATTGTACAAATACACGTGTGTGTGTATAGTAACGCGCTGTGCAGACACACACAAACACATACGCACACACACACCGAACGCGCTCATTAAACCCGTGATGTAACCGTTTTATTTGGAAAGTGATATATGATTGTAGTGACACCGTGTAATTGATGTTTCGAAAGGAGGTCGACCGCAAGCGCAAGCGCGAGGCGCCGCGGAAGCTAAGCGTATGGGTTCTTCTAAATTAACACACAAACAACGCATACAAGACACACGCATACATACACTGGGACAGCGCGTGGCTGTCAAGGTTGGTCCACTCTTGGAAACCTGCAGAGCAGGAAGAGAGGTCACTGTCATTGCGCCTCGCGGCATTTTGGCGCATATAGGTGCGAGCTGCACGCAACGCCTTTGCCGAGAGTAGGTGCGAGGAGTGTGTGTGTAAGTCTGCCTTTACGTGACCTAATGATCTTCGTTAATTTCCACTCATACATCATGGCCAATACGTGCGCACTTTAATTAATGAGTGAAGCGATCCTCCAACGTGCACGCAGGCCCGGCCCCAGCCCCAAAGCACGCGGAAACCACTCTTCGTTTTCGTCAAATTGATTTTGCGTAAATTAAAGCCTGCTATCGTGTGTCATTACTGTGAAATTATTACCGGGCATGTGCTCTTCTCTCTCTCACACTCTTTTTCTCCAACCAACTTTGCTGTACCTACGGTATTACCGCAACATACCTACATGGGCATCGGATAATGAACAGCGTTTTAGACATATCATACGAATTCCATAATATTAGTTAATAACATAATAGCAACAATTACGCACGCTTACGAAACGCAGCGCGCTGCGGAGTACCGACATTCACGGTCTTGTCGGGTCTCCCTAATGCCTCGAATACCGTTTGATAATTACGAATTATAATAAAATACGATTTTTGTTGCTTGTGCTGGCCGACGTGTGACATGCGCAGCTATTAAATTATTTGTACTTGGCATTAATTCCAAGCTGCGTGCGCGTTTTTTTTTTTGTTGCTCACACTGTGTGCGATTCCTAACGCAATGCGTTGTGACAACTGGTAATCAATGTTTTGCGATGAGCGCGCGCGCATGCAGCCATGATGTGTTTATTAACGTTCATAAAGCCGTAATAAATAATTGACAACGACGTGAATTATTGCACTTAGCACACGTTTTAATTCGCAGTACAATTACCCGACTCGCAGAGATGATATAAAGTTTTTACCGGGCGGCGCAGTTGCAGATGCCATCGCATTCTCCGTGAAACGCAAGTGAAATACGACAGTGCGACGGCTATCTTATTAACTTATCGGCGAAGAACTCGCAAATTAATTGTATTTATTGCTTGACTTCATGTTGTAATTAATTTCTTTGGTAAGCGGGGTTAGATGCTATAAAATTTACGCAATCGGCGTGTTTTTCAGATGGAATTAAATGTCAAAAGATGCCGTAATATCAAGATCTTGAAAATTAATGATTAATAAAGTTAAAAACTTGGAAAACAGAGGAAATCTATAATGGCACAAACATATGTTTTCGAGTAGAAGGAGGTAGTGTGTATACAGACCTAGTGGTTTTTCTGTCCTCATATTTTAGATTCTAGATATCAATATTTTGTGTTTTTCGTGTCATAAAACTTGCACGCCGTCGTAATTAAGAAGCTATTTCAGCAATTTCACCGATCGGACAAACCCCAATTGGAATCGAGCGCATGGTGGACATTAACCACGGTCGAGGAAAATTGCTGCGCTTGCGACGAGGACAATCAATTTCCTTCTGCGAACGCAACAGAAAATTGTTTACATTGTACAAGATGCAAGCCATAAAATAGCGAGTAGATTGAACACGAAATATACACTCACCGGTATATTGCCGTGAATATTTTCAATACTATTTTATGAAATTGTTCGTACGAGTCGTGAAATGTTCTATAAATGAAAAAATAATACGTTGATTTTTCATTCGTTTTATATGTATGAATGGGACTAATTGTAATCACGGTTTGCGGTAATCAAATTGCGAGAGGCATTTTTGCTTCGACTGAATATGGGGTCCAATGAAAAGCCAATCATTTGCTAGACGAGCCGAGCGCAAGGAATTTGCGCTGGAATTGGTTGAATAAAACGGCGACATACCACTCGTGTTCACATGTTTTTAATTTTGCGCAATCGCTGAAAAAGACTTCGCGTACCTAACTACGGTTACAATTACAGGTAAATACACACGGCGTTTGTAGAAAAATGCGCCATTCCGACAATGTAATTCCAGCGCTAATGGACTCGGAGCAATGTCGGGATTGGCAATCCGCTGTTATGCAATCAATGCAAATCAATCAATCCGGACAGCGGGACCATCGGTGCAGAAAAAAATACCGGGGCCCGACGCGTGATAAATTATATATATTTATTTATAAAAACACGAAAACACTCTTTATACATGTCCTTAGTTGGCGTAATGACGGCCATATCGCATGCGGTGACTTTTACGAGCTGCAGCGGCAGCGGCCGAGAGAGGCGCGCAGATATGTGCTCTTAATGTCGCGCGTACACGTGTTCAGATAACGCCTTTTTAAAAACCCCGGTAGTTAAAACTCTTATTTCGTTTTGTTGGCGACGCCATCGCCGCGGCGGCGATAAGTGCAGCGCGCGGCGTATCAATTTGAGCTGATGGCGCTCCAAATACACTCGACGGCGACGAAGAAGTGAGCGCGCGCGCGTGGCGCGATGGCCGAAGTTTAAACAACTTTACCAACTTTTTCCGGCACGCCGGCGTAAATTCATCTCGGAAATTTACGACTTGCTGCACGCGAGAGGAAAAACGCTGGCCGAGCCGAAAGCTGTCTTAAATAATTCACACATACGCACACGCACACATGGCGCAGATTCGTAATTGAGCGTTAATTAAATGTACATTGTCCTACGACGCCCTGGCGCTATAAATATCCGGCGCGAGAGGAAGGTCAATGTGTTTGTCACTTTTGGCGTAGTTAATTTCAGCACGTCAAGGACAGCGTGCGTGGAATTAATGCATCGTTTCGTAAACAACGCGGAATTAGAAAAATTGCGTTCAACGCACTACGCGCGCGCTGTTTGCACGTTGAAGATGAACTTTGTTGATGCGCTGCAGCACTGCAACACACATATATAGACGATCATAAATTGCGCGCATACGGAGGCAGTGAATCCACGCATACATTTTCCATAAATTACGAACCGTAGCGGCTAGAGATGCGTCAAAATGTGCGCGCCGCATCGCGTACGTTGACAATTACAGATATAGTTGGACGGTTAATTAGCAACAAAAGGGTTTTATTGGCGTTAACGACACACGCTACGCGTTGGACAATTTCCATGAATCATCTCGCAGTATATCTACATTTTACAACCCGACAGAAATACGCGCTCGTGTTATTTTCTTTATCGTGAGTATGAAAATAGTATAAAAGTAAACACCACTTTTATTATCTCTATTTGCGCGTTTTTTATAAATTTATTTGTACTTTAACGAAAGTTGCGTACTCGAAGTTTTATGATTTACATAAAGATTTAAAAGCTATTTAAGTCAATTTAATACTTTTTGTTTTTATAACCTCCAACGTGAGATGGAAATGAGTGCTTAGCAAAGCGTAATGGATGTTGTTAGTTATAATTTATATAGATCAAGTTTACAGGTTTACGATAGTTAGAATGTTGTAGCTGTGTATGCATGATGCATGTGTCATAAAATCATAACTTGTCGTATTGGAAAATATGAAAGTTTTCTGCGTCGATCGGCGTAAACTTGAAGTTATCCACGCGACACGTGCCGGCGCCACGCCATTAGGGAAATTAATGTTATTATGTCAATGTCAGCGCACTTAAATCGAGGCCTTGCTATCAGCTATCAGCTTGTGGAAACGCGGAGGAGGAATCAATGAGCTTTCAAACGTTGCTTGCGCTTACAATAACCCCCCCGCAACAAAGTTGGCGGCTCGTGCGCGGATGCTGTGACTCACCAAAAACTCTCGCAAGTATTACAGTATTACCGATTGCAAGTAGCTCCTTCTTGCTTCCGCGTGCTTCGCATGCATCTCTGCCATGTGCAGCTCCTCTCCTCGCAGCAGCTAAGTAAGCAACAAACTTTCACATTTGACGTCTAATGAGACCTGATGTCAAAGTTTATTTAGGAATTTTGAAAATTCCCGAAATACCAGCGCCGCGTTTATTAGTCGCACGCGGCCGTGTCGACAAACTCCATCATTACGCAATATGATCGACAGGACGTCCAATTTGTGACGCTTTGAAAACGTTGGTGCTATTAGATCGAGAGTGTCGTTGATTACAACATGGATTTTTAATGGAATGTATTTTAATCCGTTGTTTGCGTTGCGTGTTTGAGACGGGAGGGCGATTTTTAAGTGTTGAAGTAGGATTGTTCACAGCTGAATTAATAAGCAGGCACGAGGCACGGAACCGATAAAATGCATTAAGTTGACCGATTACGGTTTCTAATTATGAGTCAATCCGGAGCCGTTGCCGTTGGTGTACTTAGGCTGCGGTGTATTAACGATGTCACAATTTGTCGATAGTGGTATCAGCTGATTGGAAAATGTGTTGCACACGTGTGGTCGAAATTGTATTATAATGAAAGTTGGTCTAATTTTATAGTTATAAGTTTGAATACTTTTGAAGTTTTTTCTTTATTGCATGCAATAACTATTGAAGATAGGTATTTATTCCTTATGTCATTTAACTATAGGCAACTAAAGTAGCTTCAATGGTATCAAAATTGCCATAAGTTGGGCGATATACAAATGAAACGTGTATATAAAGTTTTGTTGTGATATTTAGTACAGGCAACCAGTCAAATATATTCAATTTTTGAAACGTTATATTTGAAATGAATACTAATTCCAGCTAAAATATCTTTAGCTTAAATGATTCACTATTTTATTGTTTATATTTCGCAATAAAATACATAATACATGTTAATTTTTTTACAGTGTGACAATGATGTAAATATAATTTGTAAATAATGGTTCTTGAACCTATACCTCTAAAATAAGATTATTACACGTTTTAAAGTGGAACTAATATTTTATTAAGTTTTAATTACTATTTTTTAAATTTTGATAGATTAGAGTTGAATCATAATGACATCATAATATTGAACAAAACATGTACAGCTTAAAAACAAACTAAAATAAGAATATTTAAAGGAAATAGTATTTATTTTTGTAATCAACAGATCAATGATAGATAATGTATAAATTTACAGTAAACATGCTGATAAGAATTCACAAACGCCTGAAATTGCATTGTAAAGAAATTTACTAGTAAAGACAATATATTACCTATAATCAGTCTGTAAAAAGTATTTTCTATCAGCTCAGCTGATTGGGGAGACTCATAACTCAAAAACAAATTTTCTTCTAGTACGAAATAAAAATAAAGAACATAATATTTATAAAATATACTAAGGAAGATATTGGCGTGTACAAAAAGAATGAAAATATACTGATGATATAAGTGGGAAGCCGGATTTTGGGAATAAAATTTATACGTGTACTTACCATTTGTCTTTCGCTTTGCTGACTGACTGCAGCGGCGGTTACGTGTGCCAAGCGAAGATACGCGAACAATTCGCTTTCGTTACATTCGCTCTCGTGCACCGCCGCCGCCGTTGCCGCCACCACCGCAGCAGCCGCAGCATGCAAGCCGTATACCGCCCCGCACCATGAAGCAAAGATCGCACGATGATGACTTTTCAATATAGAAAATGAATTTTCCACATCGTTTTGCCGCTGTATTATTTTACGACGTTCGTCTCGAGTGTGCGGCGCGCGGCATGCCGCTCCCAAGCCCGACTTTTCCCAACCTCTACGCCATAAACGCGCACAACTCAATAATGCACCCACATCGAGTGAAATATCTGCTCGATGTTATGTTTATTCAATGTAGGTAATCTGCATATTATAATATTCTTTTCTTGGTTTCAGTTTAACACAACTCAGAAAACAAAGAGCAAAATCGAGTGCCAAACAGCGGAAAACTTATGTGTGGAGACATTTATCACATTCCATAAAATTGCGGAATAATGAATAAACTCCGCTTGCAACGAATTTGGTAAGACATGTTGTCCAGCAAAGACTCTCAATCAATGACGGCAAGATAAACACCACGTGTGGTGATTATGATGTGTGGGCGGGAAAGTAATGAAAATATTTGGCGGCGATGCCGCCATTATCCACTAGCGTGGAGCGCGTAAGCGGAAATTGTCTCAATTTTCGGATGTATTCTTTAACATGTTAATTTCCTGCATGTTGGAAAACTTTCCTCGCGCACAGAAAACCGAAATCCAATCAAACTCCGCACGCAATATTTTCCGATAAGCGTATATTCACCGACGTAGTACCAGAAAAAAATAACACACGAGAAGTGCTCACGTTCCATTCGTGATCATCAGCGGATGATAGTATTAAGTTTTTTCGTATTTCCATCCAGCTAACTTTAATTAGAAATAATATTATTACTGTTTGACTTCGAGTTTAATACAAAAACAACGTAAAAACAGCGCTCACATATTCAGTCGTATATATTTTATGCTTATATAACTAACTTCAATAAATTAAAGCAGAAGGAAGTTTTTATGTCGCGTAATACGGTAACTC
>JAODGA020072813.1:0-15002 GCA_027574885.2 Drusilla canaliculata
ACCCCCCCACTTCGAACCCCCCCCCCCCCCCCCCATTTCATTGGCGTGAAAAATCATTGCGGCCCAATCGATCATGCCGTACTATTATCAACCAATGTCTTCGTTTTGCTAGAAGATATGGCATTTGGCAGATTGCTATCTAATTCCGTAACGTGAACAATCAGCGTGCGAGTCGGTGTCACGAGAAGCGATCACGATCAGCGCGTTGCGAGACGAGTCAACCCTTCGGATCCACCCTACTGTGTGAAACGCGCGCCGCAAAACCGTCGAAACTAAGATGGCATTTGCAGCAGCGCGAATGATCCTGAAGGATAAGCGGAGGAAGCCGTCCAAGGAGGAGTACACGCCGAGGAACCGAAGTAAGGTAACGTCTCTCATGTTTTACCAACCACCGGCATCTGCAAATCGGAACCAAATAGAAACCGTGATTGGCGCACGCGATACGCGTGGCGGAAGCACAGCCAAGAGCTCAACTATTCAATGTTAGATTCTTGTGCTTTGACTATGCTCTCTATACTGCAAACTCTTCTCTCTGCTTTATTGTCTTGTCTCTTCAACGAGCGTGAATTGTGGATTTGTTTTGCAGGCGCGCAGTGGGAGCGCCAGTAGCTATCGAAGTCTCAGTCAGGTAACCGATGGGTTCTAATTCGAAACATTAGTTACACACTTGGTGATATTGAATTTGATTTTCCTACTTTTGTTTGTAGGTGTTACTGTAAACAGAGTGTGAATGCATGTCTCGTAGATTACTCTATTAGTTGCACGTCTTTCTATGCTGAAAACTCTTAGAGAAATCTTAACATTTTCTAAATACACCTAAAACAACCCCTTTGGGGTGTACAAACACTATGAATTTAATTGTGTATGTTTTCTTTTATCTAATATTCAGGATTATTGCATGAAAGTTAATAACCTTTCATGGCAACTGAATTAATTACAAAAGTCGTATGTTTGGATGTTTTAATTGGTTTGAAGTAAACATAATTAGAAGAAATAATTGTGCAGCAATATTAGATATCCTTGGAACTATTCACTTCCAAGGACAAGCGATACTGCTGCCGGGGGTTATTTTCTTGCTATCGCCGCTTGCATTTACTTCATCTATAGCGTGTCTTCAAAATCTTATTATGGTGCGGCGTCGGTCTCGGTCTCTTTATCTCTTTATAGTTATACCTACACAAGAAGTTAACTCAGTCTTCAGTTCGTAGGAATAACATTGAAGCTTATCTAGCCGCATATGCACATGCGGCTACTGCGCGCTGCCAATGTGGGGCATTTAGAGTAAGGTTGCTGAAGTCGTACCCCTTAAGATATGGTATAAAAATTAGCATTTAACAAATAAATAGAATGTATGTACACAAAATGTAATATGTAAAATGAACTAAATCTTTGAAAAATTACATTGGTAAAACTAAGATAACCTGTTTCTTAAGTCGTACCACCTATAGCCTAAGTCGTATTTTTTAAATTTCAAATTCAATTATGCTATAATAACAAATAAAACGTATATTTTATTAATCTGTTTACATAACAAGTAGATATTTTTTGTAATTAGCATCTACAAATCAAGGCAGCACTCAAGCTCACTTAACTCTGAACATAACATTGAAGAACTTTTGCAATTCTCAGTATTTTCTAAATCCGATTTCACAATTGTATTTGCTGTAAAAGAAGATGTCGTTTGATACAGGTTGTCTCTTATGCATTTTTGCATAGACCTAGACTTAGTATATTCATATAGGTACGACTTAAGACACAGCAATATTAAATGTAAAAGTAAACATAATTTTACATTAAATTCAATAGATACAATTTTGTTTTGAGCAAACGGTTATGTGACAAATTAGTTCATTAGCTTTAGTTCATTCGCCGTAGTTTGTTCAAAATGCAAGTTACAACTTAAGCACTAGGAAAACTTGAGCAACCTTACCCTACCTGTCTAAACAATTGATAATGATGTCAATTATTCCCACAAGCGGAAAAGCACGGCGCGGCTATCCACATTCACTCCATCCAATCGCACGACTAAGCGCAGCACTTGCGCCTTAACTATCTAGAAACACTTTCGTCGATCAATAAGGTCATTAGAATTTTCCGAGAACGCATCGTTTGTTGACGTAGAGCCCTCGGTGCCCGACAACTTCTCCTCGCCGATTTTTGGTGTGCCTTGCTCGCATCGCAAATGTTTGCCAAAAACGAGAATGGCCGTATCTTGGCAAAAGGCGCGCCTTGGATGCCTCCCCCAACCTACCTCTAATATATTAAAGCGGAAAAAATGCTTGCCGGATGCGCTCGCCTCGTACCACCAACGCCAAGCATCACACACACACACACAAACACAGAGATACAGCAGCCCAGTATTCGGGGGCGGTGGCGGCGGCGGCATGGTCCCGACGGCGGCGTCAGTCGGTCTAATGCAGATCGCATTCCGCGAGAGATCGGACGTCAGTGTGTAATCGTTGGCCTCTTTATCGCTGCCACTGGAGAATGTGTTCCGCGCGGCGCCGAGCTGGTTCGCTCCATTTTGCCTGCTGTACGCATCCCCAGGCAGCAGGGGGAATGTTTCCGAACGGGCCAAAACGATGCGCCCCACGCGTCTTCTCCCCGCATAAGTCTGCTCGGAAGAGCCTACGCAGAAATGTCCCCCAAACTTTTACGCCACCAAACTATCCCAAACGACGGCTATAAATTATGCTCGCTATTTATTAGAATATTTGTTTTGTTCGCGCTATTTTAATGTTGGTAACAATTTCTGCGTGAAATAACCACGCGTCTGTCGGTGACACACGTCCCGAGCCATGGGGTAAACTGACTGCCGGGCAAACCAAAGGCCCTTCGTGGAAGCCCACTTTGCGCATGCAACGTTAACTCCAGACTATTAACTTTTTTTCCCCGGCAAGTTTCCTGCAATTTGATTTGCAAAATGCGGTGCCGGCGATTGACCAGTCGGCGTTGTTATTCCAGCATTCACACAGTCGATTGGGGGAAAAAGCGCGAGTTCTTTTTTTTTTCTCTCGCCAACCTTCGGTTTTCCGTTTCGTTAGCGCTCGATAGTTGGGCGTGTGTAAGCATGTGAGCGCTGTCCTTCGGCGCGCACTTCTTTTATTTCAGCTATATCGAAGCTCATAATAAAGTTGGAACCGTTCCCATTTAATCAGCAAAATTCGCTCCAGCGTCGCCGATTTTCCTGCGACTTCATTCAGTTCGGTCCCCATGGATGGCGGACGTATCTCCGCTGACGGCGGACGATTAAGACCAGTGCATCCTTGAGCGCTCAGGTTGCGTACTTCGCATGCACATTATTATCGCCAACTTTTCAGCGCACAAAAGACGCTCGTGGGTGGGTACTTCATAAATTCATGTAATACAACCAAGTACATAATAGGCCGCGCATGGAAACCGCTCGTAATTTATTGCTTTCGTATTTCACATGTCGTGCAAACATTTATTGATCCCTCCGCACTCCCCTCTCGCGCAAGAAAAAATACTGGTCCCAGTCGGTGGCAAAGTTGGTGTTTTTTTGGTAAAGGAGAGGCATTGCGTTGGTGGTTGTTTTAGGCCATAAGTGTAAATTTAGACGTATTTGCGTCGCCTATAGCTGGCGGCTACTTTGCAATCGGCGTTTTTCGGCGTTTGCATTCGGGTGACCCTTTTTGATATCGCCGAACGACCACCGAAACCACCAATCCGTGCCGCTCAAGCGCAACTCCCCAGCCGATCTCTTCGAGTTGCAAATCTCGCGCTCAGGCAAATCCCGCCGCAGAAGCAGTTCATTTCGTGACTTTCTTATAATGAAATGTGCCAAACGCCGAGCGCCTGCTATCGACCAGCGAAGGAGCGAAATGTTACAGCTGAATTAAATGTGGGCGAAACACGCAAGCGTGCGGTTGCAAGGCATTCGTATTCGCATTCATTCGCACGAGCGCCAACAAAAGATGAAACGCAAATCATATAGTAGGACGCATATTCGTTGAATGCGCTGCGTAGAATTTTACGCATTGGTTGTTGCCAAACAGAAATTAACCAATCCACGCCCGTCCATCCGCGCCAGGTGGATAAATAATTCACCGACTATGACTCAGTTGATGTACCGCCAACTTTATGCTTGCCGGATAATGATTAAATTGATAGGCCTTTGCTTGAGGTGGATTCGTGACTAGGTCGCAGATTTGTTGATTAATAAACTATGTATGTGATTTGGAGGTACGCTAAACACGGATATGTCAACTTTATACCGGCTGAGCGCTTTGCTTGCCGGCCCGCATGACTGAATAATTCACTCGCTCCTCCGGCGTTTGTTTATTTCAAGGCCCACCCCGATACGCTTTGGATGGACCATTGTATATTTTAGCAGCGTCAATATTACGATGTCATGAATTAGACAAAAAGGTGCTCGGCGATAGTCGCCCCACGCCCCGAAGAGGATAGTTAAATATCCATCACCGCGTGTAGTATCCGCGCGGCTCACGAGCGCGGAGTAAATAATTCCCTTGCCACCCCTCCACGAGTGCGCGCCGCCTGCGGGGGGTGGCCGCCACCACCCGGTCGGCGCGCCATAATCACCGTGCCCATCGTGTGCGCGTGGCGCGTGCTAATTGAATGTTTTGTGTAATTATAGGCACGCAACAAGCCCGCGGACGGTAGCGCGCCCGGCAAGCAGTCGCAATGTCCGCGCACGCCGACGCACGGCGCGAAGGGCGTCGGCGGCAAGGGCGGCGTCAAGCCGGCCGCCAAGAATGGCGGGCCGCAGCAGAAGGCCCAGCCGAAGCAGGCGCCGGCGAAGGCGGCGGCCACCGCTGTCGTCGCCAACACCGCGTCGGCGAAGAACTCCAAGAACAAGAAGAAGGGCAAACACCATCAGCACGACCTTATCGTCACCATTAATCTGGTAAGCTGTGTTGATCACGCGATTTACGCATACTGCACGCGTTTGTCCAATTTCCAAATTGGATCATGGCCGTGGGCAAATTCTGTTTATACTTGTAGCGTTGATGTCAATAGTATTCTTTACGGCATTCATAGAAACATCAAGGAATAGTTTTATACAACCTCCCAAGGTATTCTTCCCATTCTATTTTCATCACTTTACTTTGGAGTTGCTACAATCATCTACCAGCTACAATCTTCTTTGTAGTTTACAGCACGTGTTTAAAGTCAATTTAATTACCATACATGAAACATAGAAAATAGAAACTATACCATTTGTTTTGTACGTATTGCGTACGGTTATGAATATTTCTAGGCTAAACTTCACAGGAAATGTAGCTATAGTTCGAATATACAATGAGAACGATCGTTTTTTTTTATTGATTTTGCTCTACTCGAATACTGTGCTTAAACTTAACAAAAAAGCCAACAAAAACACAGCGGTTTTGCTAGTTTGCAGAAATGCTGCAATTCATGTCTAGTGCGTCTCCGCGTTATTCTTGGCGCCTCGAAATTCGCGTCACGATGGCGTCGCGATGCGCTCTGGGAATCAAACTCACGTGCTCGGCCGCACCGCTCAGCCCAACAGTCGGTCACATTTCGTTAACCAGCAACTTATTTTAAGCTATTAGCGACAGTTTCGTGGCGGCCGCGATCGAAGAAACGCAAGCAGAGGGAAAAATACTAGATTATGCAGGAATCAACAGCTCAGTGATTGG
Organism: Drusilla canaliculata; assembly: GCA_027574885.2. NCBI lineage: Eukaryota > Metazoa > Arthropoda > Insecta > Coleoptera > Staphylinidae > Drusilla > Drusilla canaliculata. Next base: position 5,646 of record JAODGA020072813.1, read on the forward strand.
AGCCGGTTGTCCTACCGCAGAGCGGTGACGTGATTTTGTCACTAGTCGCGATGGTGACGTTGGTGCAAACCTAGTGCCGCTTATCAATTACCTGAAGAAGTGAGTGTCGCAAATATGGGCAGTTACAATGAGGAGTACAGTCGGCTAAAGCGCCTTACCAGCAACACGGATGTCATTACGGTGTCTGTACGTGTACGCAATCGATTGCTCGTTCTAATTAACAAGTTGCTCGGACCACCTTGCGTGGCATAAGCTTTACACGCGCACAGCATGTATTACCAAATTGCGTGAGCAGTGCGCTTTGCAAATGTTTTCCGTGTCTCACGTATTTGCTCACCGCACGACATTAATGCGTTTTCGTCATTTCATGAACTCCATAAAACGAAATTTCGCCTATTATTCGCGCTTTCCAGCGCTTCTCGTTGTGTTGTCTAGTATTTTCCGCGCTCTCTGCGTTTGCAGCACAATAAAATATCGAGTTATTTGGATTGATTCCAAAGCGCTTTAAAAGACCGTGCGCGCTTTCAGCGAACAACAAACAAATAAACGACGACGAGCAAAGAACGATGCGTTTGCAAAGTTTTTGCTCCCACGGAGCCTAATTTTTTTTCACTATTATTGTGTTTTGTGTTCGGATGCTTTACTGTCGGAGTGCTTTTGTAGTTTCGCAATCCATAAAAAGAATGTGATATGCTGTGGATAGCATCTAATACATGTGCTTGCAACGGTTAAACTATGAATATTGCAAATATCTCTCTGATTTTATAAATCTTTTGCGGAATTTTGAATTCTATTTAGTTATTCTATTTATATGCGTCTTACCTATGCTTACAGAATATTTATGAAATACCTTATACTTCAGAAATAGCGATAACAATATTACTATAGAGGGTAAAATTGCCTAAGTCGTACCCTTTAAGAACCAAGTTATATTAAAATAAAAATATATTAAATAAACATAAATTACATATGTTATCCAAAATATGTGTTAATATCGGTGCTACTTTTATAACAAAATTAGAAAATCTTTATGCCGTTACGTAAAATAACCTAAATCTTTAAAAGTTATATTGGTACGACTAAGGCAATCGGTTTTTTAAGTCGTACCAAATTTAATTAAAGAACAATAATAATTAAAACGTATTTTTTATTAATTTGTTTACATAACACATAGGTATTCATTTAGTATAAACATTACTTACATTTTTTTCGTGTGCACATCTAAAGCGTATTACCGCTCGAGCTTGCTTAACTCCGAACATAACATGCAAGAACTTTTGCAAAGCTCAATATTTTCTAAATCCGATTTATTCTCGTATTCGCTGTAAAGGACTCTATTATACGAGATGTTGTTTGATATGGGTTGTCTTCTATGTATTTCATATGAGTACGACTTACGACACGGCGAAATTAAATATAAAAGTAAATATAACCTAACATTGAATAATATTAATACGATTTTCTTTTGGCTAAACGATTATGTAAATTCAACAGAATTTATATTTAATGAGGATCATAATTTTATCAATTAATTAGCACAGACTTATAAGAAAACTTAAATAAATTTTCTTAATCAATTTTGTTGACTATGATTCAAAATTCAAGTGGTACGACTTAAGTACAACTTAAAATGTTACTATCTTGAAATTTTGAAGGAACTTTCCAAGAAGCTAGTGTGGTAATAGGAGTAAATAGTAATTGTCTTATAGAAGGTCAGAGATTGGAGATAGAACTTACCATCTCATTGGAATGTTTTTCATATTATTACGAATTTTCAAAATTTTTAAAATTGAGATCTGTGCACTAGTATAATTAGTAAATCTTGGGGTGGGTTTACACGTCATCAATAAACTTCCAAGTTGAAAGTCAAACTGCTCATTATGCAAGCCTATACTCTAGTTACAAATATAACAATAAAAACATTATATTATTTAATAATTTATTTGAACAGACATTTTCTTTTACTTGCTCACACATATTTAGTTGTTTTGTATTACGCTCTCGTGAGTCTCGTACTTCTCTATGCGTGTATGTTGCAGAATGAATACGGGTTGTCTGAGGATCAAGTCGCCGAGTTCAAGGAAGCGTTCATGCTGTTCGACAAAGACGAAGATGGAACCATAACAATGGCGGAATTAGGTGTTGTCATGCGATCATTAGGACAACGTCCAACCGGTAAGCGCGCTGCAAATTTTGTCGGAAATTTATTTCATCTCCAGCTTTGTTCCATTCACTCGTTCGATTACTTCGGATTTGTTCAAACTTGAATGACTATCGGACGCTGAAAAGCAAACAAACAAAAAAAATATCGGAGAAAAAAATGCAAGTAAATGTTAGGTAAAAGCAGTGCAACTTTTTATCTGTTGCCTCCTAAAGTACCACGTTTTAACGAAGTAAACGTACGGACACCAGATAGTACCAACAATCAAACAGTAATATTGGTGTCTACGTTGCGGGGCAAACAATCTTGCTAATGCACTTTTGAGTCGCTTCGTCAAGATAATTTACACAAACACACACACAGCAACCACCCACCAACTGCGACAACTGTACGTGTTCCAGAAACCGAGCTGCGGGATATGGTTAACGAGGTTGATCAGGATGGCAACGGCACTATCGAATTCAACGAGTTTCTGCAGATGATGTCGAAGAAGATGAAGGACTCGGACGGGGAGGATGAACTGCGCGAGGCGTTTAGGTACGTGCATGTTGAATCGATCACAATCGGTTTCAAATAATTGCGCTTCTGCATTACCAGGGTGTTTGATAAGAACAACGACGGTTTGATCTCGTCCAATGAGTTGCGTCACGTGATGACAAGCTTGGGCGAACGTTTATCGGAAGAGGAGGTGGACGATATGATCAAAGAGGCCGATTTGGATGGCGATGGACAAGTCAACTACGATGGTAAGTCATCTTTTGCGAGTGGCGGGAACTTAAGCAAAACTTGTACATCGAAACACATTTAGGAGAACACAATTGGACGACTAGTAAGTTAGGAGAGTAACACTTCATCAAACAACAATACGTCGAAAATTACAGAAAGTTATATCGTTCCGGAACTTATTTTCACGGATGTCGGTTGTATATTAAATAAAATTAAAAACGTTAAAACAGTGCATCCTATGATAATCTAAATAAACGTGTGTCTTGATAAACTCTTTTTCTATTAAGTGATATTCTCCTAATTGACCAGCCGTCAAACTTTGTTTTTCTAAATGTGTTTCAAAGAACGATTTTCGCTCAAGTGGCTTCACACGATTTTTTGCGAGTGTAATATATAACTAAATGAATTTTATCTTTCAGAATTCGTTTCCATTTTGACTTCGAAAAATTAAGTCCGATTGACTCGACTTTCTAATTCAAGGTCCAAAGAAAACAACTCACAAAATGAATAACGATTACTCTTACTTATTAACTAACTATTCTACATTCAAAACGCAAATAAGAAAAAAAAAATGAACGCTTCATAGAGAATCAAACGTATAGGATTTAAAAAAAATCGTTATCTGTAATGACAAGTGCTGCATTCTGTCTAAATTTTACTGTTACGTTCACATTGTATTGAATTAGACTATCTTGAATCTTATTAATGAAAACTTTCACCTTTCATAAAACTATTGCTCTTCAAAATATTAATACATATGTGCAAAGTTAGGCAAATCTTACTTGAAGAATAGTAAATGATTGTGAAAACACCGAAACATATACATATATGTATAAACGTGTTATGCTGCGAAATGGTAAATAGTTGAAAACCGTTGTGAAACTTTTAGCCAACAGGGTTTTTTATAACTAACGAGAAGAGCGTTTTGACAAGTGAATCTATTATTCATACAACCTTATTGGTTTCCAGATGCCACGTTGCAAACTATGAAACAATGCAGTTCACTATTACACAACTACAAATAATCAAAAACAAAACACGTTAAGAGAACTACACGATAGTATTTCAGTAAAGTCGATTTGCAGAGAAAAATCAAATTTATTATACAATGTTATAGTGCGTGAGAGACTATTTCTACAAGAACAAGTTAGGTTTATATATGAGATTAATTTATTGTAATCTAGTGCAGAAGTTGGTGCGCTGTTATAATTTGTAGGCATGCGAGATAATGACGTAATGGTTAATTGCCGATTAGGTGCTTATCACGTATGATAATTATGCCGAAATGAAGTCGCCTCCAAGAATTCATTTCCGACACTGGAAATTGATTTCAGATTGATTCGAGATTTGATTCTAATCGTTGCTTGACTGATGTTAGATGTTTCATGCAGCACGCTAAACTTTACAATAGATGTGTTTTTCTGGTGGTCCTGTGCAAAATGCCGATGTGGATACAACAATTGCTCTACGTTTTTGAATACTTCACTTACGCGTTGCGCCTAATTTGTTGACAAGTTCGATTCTGCATAGGAATCGGACGGTGGTTGGATAATTTCTAAATGCATCACGTACACGCAACTTGCTAGTGTTTTTTATATATCGCTAGGAATTGTTTGACTTACATTACGGACACGACAATAAAACATTTCGAATCAAAGGAGTTCAGCTGAGTTGCAGACGAGTGCATTGAATAAACAATAACTTCGTCTTCCCTTAGTTCAACGTTGTCGCCAAACGACAATCGTTCCCTGTTCGTGCTTGCTTTGTTCACCTTAAATTGCGATAATTACAATTATGTTCTTTTGTGTACTGTTGAACAAATATACAAGCTTATGGAGACGTTGATTTTTTTAGCACATTTGTGTAATGATAATGCACAAGAATTGTACTTACGTTTTTTGAAATGTTACCAATCTGAGTATGACACTCTAAGTTTATAATGACATGAATTGACTTATATATAGCAAAGAAAATTATATTGAAAATAAATTATAATAACCAGACAATTGAGTTGCTTTCTTGTTTTAACCTAAAATCATATTTAGTTAAAATTTTCGGATATTTATATATAGATTATCAACAACCGTTATTAGTATGGTTTATTTAATGACAATTGGCAATTACACAATTTGCAATATACTCAATTTTTTTTGATAAGATTCACATCTCATTCCAATTACTTCTGTATTCTAATTAAAGTACTATAAATATCTTGATTTATATTACTTCAAATAACAGTTAAATCATGGTATGATCAAACAACAATAGTGACATAATTGTTTTATTGTGGTTCATTTTTACGTGTTTTGAATCGATTTTTATTTTGTAGGACATGTTTTGACCTGAGGACATTTTCAATTCGTAAACAAAATACAAACTAAATTTGACCTAATTTTACAACAAATAAACAATGATTGCGTGCACCTACAAGCACGTTACTTTAATCACCTGGTTTTCCACAATGCCAACGTCTATAATATATAAGACCACATCAAAATTTACAATTACAAAAAAAACGTACAAAATCTTTTATAATAAAAATCCATAAATATAACAACTAATACAAATGTCTATAATTGTTATCATAAATAGAATGTTTATATAATGTAGACAAAAATAGATCGACCATCAGAAGTGCAAGCTTTCCTACGTGCTACGAGCAAGAACAAGGACGAGGCCTGCTTGCACGTTTTGAAGATAATATCACATTGGTTATGCAATGGGAATAAATTTCGCTAATTAATAACGCTTTCGTAACCTTTGATAATTGCATTATGGTATTTTTGGAGACGCCTACGTGATAAAACGATGCCGGATAAAGCAAATTTTTCAGATGCTCAGAGTTGATTGGTACTACTATCACAATTCAGTCTGATATAATATTAAATATGTACTTGAATATGAAGGATCTGTGTGCATTCACACAATTGTGAGTGTTGGGAAATCATCGTGTGCAAATATTAACAGCCCACACACGTGGGCACTGATTGATTACTGATAATGCTTTGTTGATAAACTGCCAAGCATGGTTGTAATTTAGATTAATATTAATAAGTGCAGGGCTTCATGACAATTGCGTAGAGAACAATCAGCAATCGGAGATTAAAAATCATGTGATAATGACATTATCGCTCATGTGTTTGCATATTTTAAAAATAATTATCGCGGTGTTCCTACTTGCCCGAAACCATGTTGGCGGGGGGATGGTAGGGTATACCAAGTGCATGCAAGTAAATTTAGAAATATATAAAAGGCACGTCGCTAGTCACTTTCAGGTAATTCACATCGTACACCTGACAGGTGTTTGCAATATACTATTCAAAATTAATTGTATTCGGCCAATCAGTCATGCGGCTGATCATTTCGTTCTGCGTTCTTTTGTTGGTGTGCGTGTGCATTGACGCCAAACCTCAGCCGGCTACGGATCCCATCGGTATGTAAACATACCCACTATAAATATTTTCCACCTAGTATATTTTAAAACCTAACAAGAATGTGCGACTGCCAATGGCAATAATCCAATGTTTCTTTTATTTTTATCAATGAGACTCTATCCTAGACTCTATCCACCCACCGCTATTAACATATTTTAATAACATAATTCTTTGTTAAATGTGCAGATGACAGTTACATGCATAAGACAAGCATTAGAACCAAGCGCAAGGTGCGAGATGATAGGGAATTTGAAAAGTCGACAGAATATTGGAAGCAAAATGCCCAAACCACACTAAATGCCAAACTGCATCAAAAAATCAACACGAGTATGAATAGCATCAAATAGTTTACTCCAATGCTAATAATTATATTTCAATATAGACAAAGCCAAGAACGTAATCCTATTCCTGGGTGATGGTATGTCCATCACTACTCTGGCTGCAGCTCGTGCTTACATGGGCCAACTCAAAGGTGAACCAGGAGAAGAGTCGGTTTTGTCTTTTGAGGAGTTCCCCAATACCGGCTTGTCGAAGGTAGTCTTTATTCCCACAACAAAAACGTCCAAAGACAATAATTCGATGTTTCCTTCCAGACCTACTGCGTTGATTCCCAGGTGGCTGATTCTGCTTGTTCAGCAACAGCCTACCTTTGCGGCGTCAAAAGTAGCATCGGCACAATTGGTGTCAATGGCGCGGTGGTAGAAGGAGATTGGCTAGCGAGCATCAATGCTACAAACCAGGTGAGCTCGATTGCTCGTTGGTCCCAATTGAAGAACAAGCGCACAGGTGTCGTGACCACTACGCGTATTACCCATGCAACCCCAACTGGAAGCTACGCAAGCATTGGAAATCGTGATTGGGAATGTGATGCTGACATTAGCAAGGACGGTGTAGATCCAAAATTGGTACCAGATATCGCTCGACAGTTGATTGAGGGGGACACCGGCAAAAACTTCAATGTGATTATGGGTGGTGGTCGCACGAAATTCTTACCAAAAGACATGAAAGACGAAGAAGGCAACAAGGGTGAACGTAAAGATGGCCGTAATCTGATCGAAGACTGGAAGACACGCAATGCAAATCAGCAACACGAATATGTTTGGAACCGCAACCAATTGCTGAACGTCTCCGCTGATACCGATTACTTGCTTGGTTTGTTCGAAGCAAGCCATTGCGTGTTCAACTTGGAGCGCACCGAGGATGAACCTAGTTTCACTGAGGTTGTAGAGGCCGCCATTAAAGTCCTATCTAAGGGCGACGAAGGTTTCTTCCTACTTGCAGAAGGTGGTCGCATTGATCATGGCCACCATTACGCCAAGGCCCAGTTCGCTTTGGATGAAACTGTCGCATTTTCCAAAGCCATACAGAGGGCCGTTGAACTTACCAATGCAGAAGACACTTTGATTGTCGTCACTGCTGATCATGCGCATACGCTAAGCTATAGTGGCTATGCTGAGCGAGGTAATGATATCTTTGGGGCAGCAGGTATTGCTGAAGATGGTCTGGCCCACTCTACCCTGAACTATGCCAATGGTCCTGGATATCGCCCGGACGTCGACGGACACAGACATAACATTATGGAAGATGATAGACGTAAGTTAAGAAAAATTTACTTTAAATTGCATATTCTATATCCGAATTTATTTCAGACGACCTTGAGTATAGATTTCAAGGAGTTGCACCTCTCGATTCAGAGACTCATGGTGGTGAGGATGTTGGTATTTTTGCAAGAGGTCCTTGGTCACACTTGTTCAAAGGTGTAATTGAGCAGAATGTGATTCCGCATATCATGGCATACGCATCATGCGTGGGTGATGGTATTACTGTTTGTGATGAATAAACTATACATTATATTTTACTTCAAATCTATATATTTATAAAAGAAAATTATGTTTGTAACAACGCGCATAACTCAGGCACGGCTGGGCCAATTTTGATAATTTATTTTTGAAATTTGTATTCGATAAGAAAAAGATAATTTGTATTTAAATATTTAAATAAATTATTATAAATGTGATATTAATCGTGTCTGTAAGACCTATCGTAACTCAAGAACGGGTAGACTTATTTTTACAATTCTTTTTGTTGTGATTGTTCTGGGTAGGGGTAAAATAATTTATATTAAAACATATATTTTTTTGATATGAACAGAAGTCACAGTGATTTTGACCAATTTGACCAATACTTTTGTGCAATTAACAAATAAAATGTTTTAAAAATATTGTGAAACATTCCACATAATTATATAGTAGACTAGTGTATAGGCCTGCTCAATGCGTAGTTTGACTTTGAAGTTTGACATTTTGAAGTTTTTGTTGGTTATTAATTACGTGCAAACGCACCTCATTCAACTATTAATAAATTATACAAAGTGCGGGTCTGTGCAATTTTGATATTTTTGAAAATGTGTGATTTACAAAAGATAGAAAACTCTTAAAGAAACATCATTGCAATGAAATGCTAAGCTCTATCTCATATCCCTGACCTTTTTTAAGACAATTACTACTTACTCTAAACACCACAGCACCTTACTGGGGAAGTTTTTTTCTTCTTCAAAATTTCAAAATAATAACATTTTTAAGTTGGAGAATTAAATAATTTGTTTGCATATTTATTTTTCTTATGCCATTAGTCTTAAGGCCGTAGAAAGCGGTCTATATATCTATAGCAGGCGAGGCTCGTCCATGAGGGCTGCGGCGCTGCAGCACCTCAAAAATAAAGTCTGTGAGAATTTAAACTTTTCTAGATATCTCAAAAATCAATGAGTAACTTTGTTTGAAACTTCTAGAATATGTTCACAGATGGTTAACACACATCTTCTAAATATTTGGGCTTTTTGATAGAAATAGTTTTCGAGATATTCACACTCAAAGTTGATTAAAGAAATTTAGTCGCGTGTGGCGTACGGCGTTTAGGTTAGGTTCGAATATCACCTAAAAAAGAAACCTACCGGTTAGTATGATTGAAACTTTCAGAATATGTTCTCATATACATACCACACATCTCCTAAAAATTTGAGTATATTCTAAGAAATAG
>JAODGA020072861.1:0-21612 GCA_027574885.2 Drusilla canaliculata
TTTACACAAGAAATCTTTTTAGTTAAATATTAATAGGTAATAAATATGAAATTTCAATCCAAATCATTTTCTGTGACGTATATTTTGAAGTTAATAGTTTTCCAAATGCTTCAAATAAGTATACGCATTATACTTTTAGTGGTGTTGAATTTTTATGTGTTGAAACGTATGTTTTTATACTTTTCATTATTTCTAAATCCCCACACTTAAAACACTGAGACTCAAAAATAAACATACTTACAATTAACGTTAGCATATTCCACATTAATAGATTGTTCCTACATAATTATACTTTTTACGTGGATTTAAATCACATTTATCGATTGCACGCAACTCACCTCGAATCATATTTTATTTACGAATAGTTAGATTCTTTCTTACACTTATAGAATAAACGCCAACATGTTTCACAAATTGCGTGATAGGTCCTAGGTTAATGTTTTGTTGACCCTTTAAAAGAAATTTTATATATTGTTCAACATCATTAATCATCAAGCACTTATTTATCTTGTATTTGCGATGTTTTGAATTTATTCCTACTATGATTATATATAGTAAATGTTTATTAAACTTTTTACCAATTTGAAGCGTGCCTGATTTGATTGAAAACAACATTCTGTTATCATTTCGTAGTAAAACTCAAACTTCTCATTGAACTTTTGGCATTATTTCTTAATATACAGTTGCGTCGTTTACTCGATCGACAAAGCAAAGTCTGTACATTGCTTATCATATCATGGTAGCAAAACGTGATTTAAGTACGACTCATTTAAGTACACTCAACTTCTATTGAGGTTAACTTTGTAATAACATGTTTTCATCACGATAATAAAAACAAAAATTATTTAAAATGCGGGATTACACATACTGCACATTTTCATACACCTTCGAAATGAGAATGTGCCAAAAATGTAATTTGGTTCATGGTTAATGCCTTGCGTTCTATCATGGTGGACGCGCGAAAACATGTTGCGCGCGTGCGCTAATGACTTGGGAGTCATTATGACATTTCAAGTTTATTCACACTTATATGAACAAAGTATGAGTAATTATTGTATTGTTATATTTAGCAAAATAATTAGATATATTTAATTGTTTTGATATTTTTTATAATTTTATTATTATTCAAAATGTCATGTAATAAATTACAGAAGAATTGAACATGTGCAAAAATATATTAAAATCTCATTATTTGCTATTGTCAGGAAATAGCTGAAAAGCTTTTTGTAATCTCTATTTATAGAGAATAGATTAATGGAAACATCGATTAGAGGATACTATCCGCTAATATCCGGTATAATTTCGTTTTGTTTTATCCTATTATACTTTCATACGTCGGAATTAAATATTGCATTGGGAGTATTCGATTGCGATGGTATCGTTTCACATGATAAAATAATAATATCGATAACCTTGAGTTGCAGGGTATAATTTCCATCTGCAGGTTTGGTTACCAACTGATATCTATATGTTTGGTGTTTTTTAATGTGTTTTTCCTTATTTGTAACTTATTTAAATTATATGTAAACTTAAATATGTTGCGTTTCTTTAGGGCTTTAAAAGATATAAGTTGCTTACTAACTCTAGTCAACCATTTTTGAAAATTCTGAGGGGGTTGATTTAGTTTACAATTCGCAATTAGTGTAACAAAATATAAACAGTTAAATGATTTATTTGAAGGTAATTATCACTACGAGTTTGAGAACTTCTGTTCTAAGAGCATAATTTCTATTCTTGATTCCTGTATTGAATATCGCAATATAGGAATCGAGTGACACACAAACACTCGCTGTGCTACAACTTTCAATCGTCATTATTTCTTCTCGATGCGTTGATAGTTTGCTTTCAGCGCTCGCTCGATATCGGCGCGTTTAGCGAAGAAGCGTTTCTGTTGTCAATATGTGATGAGCTACGTGCGCTTGGATGTGTTTACAGATTGAAAGGCGTCTGTAATAAATATGCACAATGCGTTCTATTGTCGTGTTCAGTTATGCATTGCGTGCTGGTTGTAGATGTGCAGTGCTGGGATAATTTCTTAATTACGATTTAACGTTCGGTTTGAAAACAACGTAATTATTGGCACGTCTTGAAAAGCTTGTGTAGCTTGTTCACTTTTTCAATATTTAATGTGGATTTGGTGATAAAATGCTTCATCCGAATTATTTAACAGTGGTGAGTTTATAGTTTTCTTAATAACATAAATGCGAAGACAGCGTAATATTGTTGAAGTTATTTTACACATTGAATTATTGTTTTTAATTTATATATTAATACAAAAAATTTTATGTGTTTAAAAGTATTTTTTAAGGTGTATTATAAAATATTCAAGTACGATTTTTTGAAGAACAATTGATCGGGAACTCTTGTTTGACTATGCACTCTTATGATTCACATCTTTTCTATTAAATAATGTGTTTAGGTTAGTTTAGTTTTGATCAGGTATAGTGTTTATCGAACCATTGTTCTATCGAGCAAGAATAAGTCGAGCGACTGTTTGTGTAAAATTTTCCTGCGAAAAATAGCATTTGAATAACTTATCCAAACTTATTCTGTATTTCTATGGAAATTCTCTAACACACTAAATGGTCAAAGAAATACATCGGTTTAATATTAATCCTGTTTTAATGGCTCTTATTTTAAATAATTTTATATTTAAATATCTTCAATATATTTGAGCAGTATTACTAATGAATAAACAGCCTCTAAATTTTACAATTAATGTACACAGTATTTAAAAGATGCTGTGTCTTGTGAGAAGTAATTTTTTAGATTAGTTAAGCGAAAGAAACGATGTTCTCATCTCAGAATATCCAACACACGTCGCGTCGCTTGAACATATTACTGTCCTCGGTGCGTAAAGTTATATTATTTTATGTTTTGCAGAAAGCTTTAAAACTATAAAAAAAATTGTTTTACTACAATGTTATCGTTATTCTTTTGATTGCATAGAATATGTTGAGGGCATACGTAAACCCATGTTTTGAATTCAGAAGAGTTATCTAAAAAATGTTGAAACAAATCACTAAAACATTGTCACGTGTTTATTTCAATTGTTTTGTTCGATATTTATTGATATTTGCACTGAAGTTTCATCCGGTACGAGGATTTATTAATAAAACATGCAAATCCAATTTATTCAAATCCGATTCACGTACCAATTTTGTTGTTTTTTGTTACTTAATACAACAATACCATCCAAATAAAACTGCGTGAAACCTAAATGCACGACTGTAATATATTAAGTTGTAAGAATAAAATTAATAGCACCAATTTATAACAAAGAATTTATAAATATCATTCTTTGTACGCGCGTGCTGTGCTATTTTCAGCATGCCTCACATAAATTTGGCAAAGAAAGCGTCAACTTGCAGTCATATAACAGCCAATTATACAGCGCAGAATTAGAAATTGTATATTATTCTAATAACATCCTGCACGATTTTGCAAAAGACGGCGTTTAGGTTTACCGCAATTTGTTTACAAGGCCTTGGACATGAACGTGAGGAAGTTTCCGAATGTGTTGGTTTCCCCGCTACGCATGACTTGAACATTTTCGATGCAGCTAATCACAAACGTTAATTGTTACTTCCAGTCGGATGGTGTAGGCCATACGCAATCGCGTTGGCATCACCACCACCGCCATCGGTCGCCGGGTGCACCGATAACTACACGTGCCACTCCTGCGACGACGACTGGAGCTCCAGACATGGACGACTCGCACAACTTGGACGATTCGTCCGCGGCACCGTCAACGCAGCAGGATGCAGACGTCTCCGATCTCGCCTACCCGTCGTCGTTCATCTCCAACGGCAGCTCGGAGCTGGTGAAGCCCGAGGATGAGACGGATGGGCTGACGGGGAGCGCCGCCTCCGGCATTCACGCCGGCAACACCCGGACGACGGCGACCATTGAACACTTAGGAAATAAAATTATTAGAGTTAGAGATTTGATACGTACTGAACAAAAACTAAGAGATGGTAATTATTCAACCAATTTGAACTCTTCTATTCTATTTACTATTATGTTCAATACCATTCCATTTTAATGTCGAGTTTACTACTTCTTTTGCTAACTGCCCCTTTTTTCACACTATTATCTACTAATCATCTTAGTATTTACTATACATATCTGTTACTGTTAAACACTGCATATATTTATACCTGTTTTTCTTTATAGTCACTATCGTCACTACTTGTTTTTTGGAAAATTTATTAGATTTATTAATATTTTAGTATAGACATCTACCATACTATCTATCCTACTGCACCACTTACTATCTACTAATTATACTAGCATTTTTCCAACTAAAGTTCGATATAGTACAATATACTCTGGTGGGATATTATGACTATTCTCGGACTCGGAGTTGATATTTCTAATTTTGATGATATTTTGATCATAAAGATATATTTTGGAGAATAGTGAAGATTTCTATCATATATTGTTCTTTTTATTTTTCTATAACATACACTTTACTACTTACTACCTGTTCAACTATCTACTATTACTTCGAAAGTATTTCTTCTAAACGATAGTAAAGTTACATTACTATAGTGGAATAGAGGCTTCAAAAACCTACTTTCTTTTCTACTATGTGCTATCATACTTTTTATTGCACACGGTATCTTTCCTACTATTTGTTCTGCAATATATTATTTCCCCCCTTTACTTTAATAGTATGGGAAATCATGATTATGGTGTGGAATGCTACAGAACTTGCAGAAATAATCTGCACACTTTGCTTACTACTTTAACACTTTGTCTACAATTTTCTCTCTTACTTGTTTGTTATGGTTACTGATATAATATTTTTGCTTTACAGATAATGTGAGCGAATATCTCAAATTAGTTACGAACGCCGACAAGCAGCAGGTGCAGCGCATCAAGGCCGTCTTTGAAAAGAAGAACCAGAAGAGCGCACAAGTGATATCGCAACTGCAGAAGAAGCTGACGAACTATCAGAAGCGCTTGCTGGAACTGGAAACACACGGTGTCATTCCGCATCGGCCGCCACGGGAAGTCCTGCGTGACATGGGTCAGGGCTTAAAGTGAGTTTATCGCCAATATCAATAATATCAAAATATAAATCTATTTGCAAAGCACTCTACCGATATCTAATCGCTGCGATTGTTTGCAGGAACGTCGGTGGCAACATTCGTGACGGCATTAGCGGCTTTGGCGGATCCGTCATGTCCAAACCACGCGAATTTGCGCATTTGATTAAGAACAAATTTGGGAGCGCCGATAACATTAGCCAATTGTCGAGTAAGTATATGTTTCTTCACTGAATCGGTTTACTTTCCTGGGTCACGGTGAATGAGTAGCGATTTTAACGACTTTTACTCTTTTTTGATGCATTTCCGTTTTGCAAAATAAATTGGTTATAACATTAAAATTTTTCACTCGCCTGTAATTCGTCGTGGGACTTTGTATCAGTGATTGCCATTGAAGTGGAAGGTAGATTATCCCATAAATGGGTTGTGCTTTTACGTAATATTACATTTTTCGTTTGGTACCATTTGACAATAAACACATAATCTTCTTTAGTTTATAATGATAGTAAATGCATGTTAATTGTGCTTCCGATTTTGTTATGATTATGTTTGGGTTACTTTATTTCGAAAAACGAAAGAGCGGTAACAAATATGGCGGCACAATGTTAACATGCACTCGATGCGATAAAAAGCGGCATGCTCACTGCACTCCTCGCATGTGAACGGAAACCCATCTCTTCGATTAATATTCGTAGCGTGGTACATAGGGCCGGGCACGACAGGTTCCGAGGGCAGCGGTACCAATGGCGGCGCTGGGAGTGATCAGGGCGAGAAGTCTCATCACCACCATCATCACAGCGGATCAGCGACCCTGCCGGCGACGCTGCACTCGGCGAATTCGAATACGTCGATGGGACAGAGTGTCCCGCAGAAGTTTCCCAGCGAAGAAGCGAGTGAATGTAGTAGTGTCACTAGTGAAAGCATTGAAAGGTAATTTTTCTTTATTTTCTGATATTTTGGATTTATTTAATAGCGGAATTGTCCAATAATAGGTACCATGGACGTACTCAAGAAGGTGGCTCCGCGCAGGATGGAAAATGCAATGCGATGTACAAACAGTTGATGGCTGCTCAGGAGGAGATTGCCATACTCCGAAAGAAAGTTGAAGGCAGTAGTAATGTTCAACATGATATACAGTTCCTTAGCTCATCCTTACAAGTAAGTTGTTTTTTTTATTTACCACCATGTATCAAGTTTTTAATCGATTAGTTTCATATTTGTAAAGTTCTTTATTTGTTATTTAAAACGAAATGACTGAAGGAACTTGCTAAAGTTACCAAAATAATTACTACAGATTGTTACCATTTTCAGGAGGAGCGTTTCAAAACCGAAAGACTTGAAGAGCAAATCAACGACCTGACTGAACTACACCAGAACGAGGTGGAGAATCTGAAACAGGCGATGGTGGATATGGAAGAAAAAGTGCAATACCAAAGCGAGGAGAGACTACGCGACATACATGAGATATTGGAACACTGTCAAACTAAAGTAACTTTTTTTTTCAATTTTACAAAACGAATGCTTCTAACATAAATTCGATATCTCCAGATACAGAAAATGGAACATCAAGCCCTCCAACAGCAGCAATACGTGACGCTCGAAGGGCTGGACAACTCAAACGCGCGCGCCTTTGCCGTCAAGCTGATCAACGTCTTGCTCACCGTCCTGCAGGTTGTGCTGCTGTTGGTCGCGACGGGTGCCGGCATTATTATGCCTTTTCTGCGTACGAGGTAACTACAATTATTATTACCACACAAAGAGTTACTCTCAACAAAGATACTAATTTTAGCATACAAGTCGGTCTAGGATGTATTCTTTTGCACTTTATATGTGTTTTTAGATGTTTTTTTTGTCATGTATTATTTATTGTGCCGCATTGTTATTGTGTATGTTTGTTTTGTTTTGCTAATCACAATCTTTATTGTCTTATTTGTTCCATCATGTGCGTTTGCTCACGTCACCTCTCGCTGTACGTTGTGCAAAACACAATGTTTCGCATGTGTTGTCACACACGCGCGCAGCGATCGCTATCGGACGGTAACAGTGACCGAGGTTGTACAAGCGACCAGAGATAAAATTAATTTGGGTGCGTCCAGATCGTCCGATGTTGCGAGGACATTTTCAAAATCATGACGGGTAAATGTCTTTATTTTCATTTCTTCTATTGCCTCATAAATCACCAATTTTGTTATGCATTTATATCTTTTCAGTGTTAACCGTTTTAGATGTTTTAAACATTTTTCGAAAGTATCAAATTAGTTTAAACACATTTCCAAACATTACAAAATAGTCAAATTTGTAGTTAATCATTAACTTACTGGGTTCTTTAGAATGCATTTGCCATTCCGTTTGTTATGAAATATTTGTTTAAGAAATTACATAGTTGTACCATCCACTCTTTTTTTAGAAGAAATCATTTATGTTTGATAATAAAATTATGTTAACAAACAAAGTTATTAGTATGTTGCTGTATCTTTGTCAAATTTTTGAATGTTTAACCAGACATTTTGAAGCAATAAGATGAATACTAATCTATCTTGTTAAAGGAATTAAGTAGATCGTAAAATTCATCAAACAGATATATTCAATATTAAACCTTTCATTTTCTGTTATATTTTCATCTCTTTTCAAACATTCAATTTATCATCCACCATCTTGTACATGGATCATTGACATTTATGGTTGTACTTTATAATCTAGAAATGATATTCAAAATGTTCAATTGTACTAAATCACCTAGACCGACTTTTGTTTAACTTCAAGTTTTTCTCCATTATTGATCTATAAAAAATGAGACTAATAATTATCTGTTTATGCTTTTTATAGAGTGAGAATATTAACGACATTAAGCATCGTACTCATCGGCATCTTTGTGTTGCGCCAGTGGCCGGAGGTGGCCGACATCGGCTCGCACGTGATGAAGCGGCTCAAAGACATGCTGGACCCAGTCAAATAGCATTTACCGTTGTCCCTCAAATAATCACATACATACACACTACACTAGTAGATAGCAGAGGGCGGAGGATTGCCTCCCCAGGTGGCAAAAGTTACTCAGCCAAATTTGCCACCGTTATAGCTCTTAAGTTCAATGCGATTCAGACGACGCACTCTCTTTCTCTCTATATCTTTATATATGTTTTGTCTTCAGTCTCTCTATCTCTATGTTTTACCGTCGATTTTAATTTGTAGTATTTAATTTCGTATCAATAGGTTTAATTAATTGTATATTATATGCAGATAATGCGCCACCATCTTGTTTTTACATTGGAAATGTAACGTTTAAGTCATATCATTTTATATAATGTCACGGCCAGAGTCGAAGTCGAGCAGTTAGAGAAAGAACTGGATATGGAAGACAAAAGATGTCCTTTCAACTGCTGAAAAAATGAGTAAATTTATTCAATTAAATATTTTAATTGAGATTTTCGTTTCTATTTATTTTATTTTCAGTGAATTTTCAGTGTTGTATGAAGTAAGTACTGTTTTTGCTTTTTTTATTTGAACATCATACGTTTTTTGCTCAATTTTATTTCAGTAGTTTGCTCAAGAAAAATCAAAATTGAGACCAAGAGGAATTGCGTAACTTTAAAATATACATGCTTGGGTCCAAGTTCTAACATCTTCCAAAAATTTTAGGCACCTGCAATGAGAAAATATTACATCATATCAAATTTACAAAAACAACCTGCAAAAATACTTTAAAAATCTTTGCAAAAAAGGCGGTAAAAGACGAATTCAATATGTTTCAATACACATTACATGTTAAGCTGCTTACTAAACCCAATAAAATAACAAATGTAAGACTGCGGGTATGATATTAAAGTTTATTATTAAACATTGTAACATGAGACACAATAATTAACAAAACAAACAACATTTACAATAAATAAGAACAGAGAAATGCAGCCATTCATGCTTCTAGAAGAGAATAATGCCTAACCTGTAAGACTATTTGTCAAATTATTGAATTACATAAATGTGCAATGTAAAAATAGTTTTAAAAGTAACTCAAATTATTACAGTACCACAAACATGATTGACAAACATCTAGGCAAACCTTTGTCAATTACAATTTATTTTTTACAAAGTAAACAATTACGCAACTGTTTAGAAAACATAATTTGTTATAATTCAACGACCCATCTAATAATTAGACATCCCTCCATTTTGTGACGTTTATATACATGTAACATGTAATTAGAAATAGTTTTAAGCAGGCAAACAAAATTGTGTACAATTAGCGTCCGTTCCAAGTAATTTTAATATAGACTTAGAATTAATAATGAACATGTAAATTTATACTAATATTATTGTCATTAATCGTATGTAAATTCCTAAATTAATGCTTAAGATATGGATAGGTGAAATAGTCAATCAATTAGTGAAATAACTTATAAATAACGAAACAAACAAATATTCGTTTAATTGCAAAGAGAAGTGACTGGTTTGTTTTAAATGGTTGTCGAATGAGCGCCATTTGGTTTTGGAAGTTCTAATGCAAGATGGAGGATGTTTTAGAGTTTTACATGTTGTACATCTCGTGTAAAGTAATGTATAAATATGATTAAATTGATTCACATAATGTTACACTGTTTCCATGTTAAATTATTGTTAAATGCACCAATTTGAGACTGGTTTCTGGTTAATTTCTGAAAGATTGTACCAGAAAGGGTCAACATTTTTATTTTTGAAGAATGCCAATATCAGCTTTATTTATTTAGATTTTTTCTTGGTTCTGTTGAACGTGGAAATGTAATTATTCTTTATTTGTTCATGTTTATACTATTTTCTTAGTTTGTGTTAATTTGCAAACCAATTATGGTAACACTGAATCGGTTATATTGCTAATGTTTCATTAGATGCCAGATTATGCGTAAACGTGCATTAAGAGCACGTACTTTGTACCAAGCCATGTCCTTAGAAATGACCCCTTTGAATAAATAACATTAACTTCACGTATTGAGTTGCTATCACTCAATCGTCAATCGCCCGTGCTCTAAAACTAAAAACACATGTAATTCTTGAGATAAGCGGTCGACGATTTTTGGTATCTCACATAAATGTATTTACACGAATGCGTGTTAACATCATAGATAGGAGAGATGATTTTCGTTTCAACTTAGTGCACATACACACACCATCATATGTGTATTTATTGGGAATGATTATCAAAAGCTTTGCAAGTGTGTTTTCGTTGGCCACTGCGTGCACACCAGCGTAGATTACGACTGCATTTGGTGCAATTGTTATTGTTGTTCAAGTAAAGTTTATTTGCAATTGAATTCTTTTATATATCAATTACAATTCAAGAAGAGTACATTTCAAAATGGCAGGAAAGATGCTGAAAATTGGATTTGTTGGCGGTGGCAAAATGGCTCAAGCTATGGCAAAGGGATTTATTGCGTCAGGTAAGTTTTTTTAAGGTAACTAAACTTTTTAATAAGATTTTTTAAATGTTATAGGTTTATCAAAAGGAGAGAATATGATTGCTAGTAATCATCCTAGCGATACCGCATCACAACAAGCGTTTAAGGTATTTATTTTAGTTTAAAATTTGCTGTTAATAATAAACATTTTTGTAGGATCTTGGAGCTGAATCTATCACAGAAAATGTGTCAGTCGTAAAAAAATCCGAGGTTGTTATCATCGGAGTTAAGCCGCAAATAATACCAATTGCCTTGGGCGAATTGAAGAAAGTTGATAATCTTGATACAAATAAATTATTTCTTTCGATTGCGATGGGTATTACTATAAATCAACTTGAACAGGTATTTTATAATTATAATATTATTAGTTTATCAACATTAATCAATATGGGACCATTTGCTTAAATTACGTTTACTTACATAATTGCTTAATCTACATTTATGTGGCTATTATGGTTTAGGATAGGATAGTTTTGATAATTTATGATAATAATATGGTTAGATAAGATAACTTAAATGAGTGAAATTATAGCACTATTATTTAGGAATATAATCATTGTTAATAGTTTTTTATTGTGAAATTTAATTGTTGTTAGTTCCTACCAAAACCTGCAAGACTTGTTCGTGTGATGCCTAATACACCAGCGTTGGTGCGAAGTGGAGCGTCTGTTTTCGTCGCAGGAGAAGCAGCAAGCAAAGATGACATCGAGATAACAAAGAAATTACTCCAGTCGATTGGCACCTGCGAGCAAGTGACCGAAAATCATTTGGATCCGATTACCGCTTTGAGTGGTTCTGGACCTGCATATGTAAGCTACATATATTCAATTCTCTATATTTTATATTTCTAATCTTATAAATCATTAAATACATTTCAGGTTTATGTAATGATTGAAGCTCTAGCCGACGGAGGGGTAAAAATGGGACTACCCCGTGATTTGGCTTATCGCCTGGCAGCTCAAACTGTTCTCGGTGCTGGCACCATGGTAAGGGACACAAAAACTCATCCTGGTGTCCTTAAGGATGAGGTAACTTCACCAGCTGGCAGTACAGCAACGGGATTACACTTTTTGGAACAGCATGGTAATTTTATTATGTTTTATTCAAATTACCAGTGGTAGTGAGCAATGTGTTTTTTTCTACAGGTTTTCGTTCCGCAGTGATTGGTGCAATTGAGGCAGCCACGCAGAGGTGTAGAGAAGTCTCTCAGCCAGACAAACAATAAGTGAGATAAGTGTGTATATATAAAGTTTGTTATTTCGAATATTTGACAATAAGGTATGTTTTCAACGGATAGTTCATTCTATTTTTGTAAGTTGTTTTGTATGACTAATCAGTAACGATAAACGCAAATAAAGGCACTTGAAAGGTATAAAAATGGCGATAAAAGAAAACGAATAACAACTTATTTGAGGATTTGAATAAAATTTGACGTTGGTATGGAAATATTATATTTAATTTTAAAAGTGTATATGGTGGTGATAAAGATATGGGCAAGTTAATAGCGTTAAATTAAGTTACTAGCTTAATTTGTTCTCCGACGCCGTTTGCAAATCAAAACATTCGCAAATCGAAAGGAAGTGTTTTTTTTTGTTAAGTATAATTTTCACAGCGTACAACTGAAGAAAACTAACTTTGCTTGCCTTTGTACTTTTTTGCGTGTTGTTTGTGCACAGAAACTTTGTTTGCGAGCCGATTCAGTTTTTTTAATGAAATTTAGTTTGTAAGCTGATTTGTTTGTACTAAGGACCTAGTGGCATTCGGATTTCGAGCTGATTTTGGAGTCACCAATGGAACTTATAGTAATTTAACCACTGAAGTCAGTAAAGGTTTGTGCGAGCGACTTGTGTTTGATGTTCACAGTGCACCGAGAAACTTAAAGACACGGAACTGTAATAAAAACTAGATAATATTTTAAGAACTTCGGAGAACTGGGAACATTGATTGTTAAAGTTTATAGTTCACTTTTCATTTTGGGGTATCGCTTTAATCATTATTACGGGCGGACTTGCTGTACAAGGTTGGCATATTCGGCTTGTGTAGGTGGAGAATCGACGAATCACAACGCCGCTTCAGTTGTTTTGTTCAACTAGTTGAGTAAAGAATTTTTGGTCGCTACCAATGAACCTAAGTACGCAATATTGCCTATTGTTTATTGATTGGTTATACCTTACTTTCGGAAGAGGTATGCGAAAAGAGGTTTATTTGAACAATGACTAATATTAAAAATAATTAATGAGTTTGTTCAGAATACCTTGAACAAACTAAAGACAAGCAAATATTTATAAATTTTACTTTCAAGAATAGATAAATATTATGCCAAAGTATATCATAAGACAAGCTAAATACAGCATTTAGTTCTTATTAAACTAGTTACAAGGAAATGTAAGTTTGCTCTAAAAATAAACACCTGAGGTGTATTTTTTTTAAGAATGAGTCTTGCAATAAAAATATATAGCTTTTAAATGTTTTTATTGACTCAGTAAAAAATGCTTTTACATTCTAAGTGTGTAATCAAACTTGTTTAACATTAATAAATCTAACAATATGTATACAAAGAAGGAAATAATATTTATTTAAGTAATTAAACATTAAAAGAAAAATGAAAGGAAAGTAAATTTAAGTAAAGAATAAATGTGCATATACCACCAAGGAACATATCGAAATTTTGCATCAACTACTAAATATAAAATCACTATTGATGACAATATACCTGAAAAGTTATTAATAACGTATACTCATATGCGATAAAATTTAAGGTGTTTTTTTCTGAGAATGTGTCATGTGAATAAAGAGTAATTATTATTTTAAATATTGCCACAGGTACAAAAGTTGTAGCACTCTAAGCATAATAAAAATTGTTTAACACCAATAAATCTAGCAATCCATGGTACAAAAACCAGAAATTCTTTGTTGCCTCAATTATAAACGCGCACTTAGCGGGAGCGCATCGCAGTCGGCGCAGCAGTGGCAGCAGCAGCAGTTCGCCGGCAGTGCAACGAAAGTCGGAACAGCTGATAAAACATCTGATAGGTTAACAAACGGAAGCCGGCAGGCAGTGCACGTACATCACTGCGTCCTGCGTTGCGGTGGCCCGCCGCAGGTGAAACGCCGACACACATTCGCGGCCGCGGCGCGCGTGTAAATTTCCTGCAAACAAAGAAACACTGTGACTTGCGGGCCGCTCAATCAACGGCCCAGCAACAGTTCGCACCATCGGCGCCGGGGGCCGCATCATTGTTAAATCATTCGCATACATTCGAAGGTGAGTCATTGTATTGCAAAAAAGCGGCTACATCAGGACCGCTGCGGTGCGCATGAGCAGCGGTAGCAGCCGCGCAGGCTGCGATTGCGCAAGAGAATCCCCAGTCAGCTGTTTGTGTCAAAGCCGTTTCTCTATCGAACGCGACTACGCTCGACCTGCTGCCTGCCGACGACCAGCAGGAGCATTGCAGGAGCCGGCCAGTGCGAGCGACCGCGGCCAGCCGAGCGGCAGCAGTCTACAAAAAACATTCGCGAGTCGCTCTTTAAATTATTTGAATTTTAAATTTTCTGCAATTAGTTTGAAATTTTGCTGCCGACAGCAGGAATAATACATTTCCACGTAAAACTTAAATTTTGTGCTTGAATTAAAAGTGTTTGAAATAAGAATCCAGGATCAAATTTCTAGAAAATTGGCTGAATTCACTTTGGGTGAGTTTAAGTTTCATTTATGATAAAAATGATTAGTTTTTTTTTGCTTTAAATGAGTCGGGAAACTGTTGGGAAAACTTTAGGTTAAGGGTCTTTGTTCGCCGAGCGAAGCTGTTGGTACGCGTGCGCAACGTGCGCGGGGGATTTTCCATCGACTTTCACATTTGCCCTCTTTGTGACCGTTCTGTGGTACCTTGGGTTACCTGTCAATTGTGTGCGAAATGCCGGCCGGTATTAGACATTGTTGTTAAATGGCATGAAACTATGTAGAATACAATCATACTTGTTATAATTGTTTGCTGTTTTTACATCAGATAGTGATATGGTGATATGCAAGTTAATTTTCAACATGCGCATTATGCACCAGAGATTAGATTAAATTGTATCCTTTATTTATTCGAGTTCTAGAAAGATTGTAAGACTAGTGGAAACTTTCAAATGTTGTAATTTCCAGGTATGAAATATTTAGAAATTATATAATAATGAAACTATATACAACAAAACATAACATTTAAATCATAAAAGAATTACACGTGTTTACTGATTTTACTTTAAAATTTTAATATACAAGATATTAAAAAAAGGGAACAAAATTTTCAAGAGTAGCGTTAGTTATAAAAAAGTGTAGTTATAGCTATTACTAAAAACTAAACTAATCAATACTTCAATTAGAAAGCAGTGCAACATGAATAGAATATTTAATGGAGTACAACATTTTAAAGCTTTGTATGGGAATGAAGGAAGCGGTTAAATATTAATTAGTCGTTTTAACAATTAACAAGTGTTAAATTATTATAACAATCATAAACAGTATTTTCAACGTATAAAATTATTCTATGAAATAAATGATAGTTTAAATATAAAATTTTTAATAATTCATGTTGATGAATTTTTGGAACAAATAAAAGTCATGAAAGTCATATATAGAATATTTTATTGGCACACCTACAACATAAAAATGGTAGATGGGGCCAGGCATTTTCTCTCTTAACAAATTACATACACCTGACCCCCTTAGTTTAATTTTGTATTAATATATTCAGTAATATGAATATAATCTTGTTTCCACCAAACATAACCTAATGTTGTATTTAATGTAAGTAAAACATGAAAAAGAAACTGCAATTACAAAATAGTGTGAAAAATGAGGTTTAGCGTTTGAGAGAAACATCATTAAAGAAGTGTTTAATAATTATGATTTTATGTTAATAGGTATACTTTCGTAATTTTTAATTTTGTAATATGTACTATAAAGAGGCTAAAACAATTCTAAACACTAATATTAATGACTCCTCTGAAGAGAATGAAATTTTATACTCAAAATTTTATACTAGACGCGAAATTGCTAAATTGGTATGAAATTATAATAATGAATTAGTTGAAAATGGGACTTAAGTTTAAAACGAATCTTTAATTTTTGAATCTAATTGGAACCAATTACATTATTAATGGAAACGTTTCTAAATTAACCGAATTTACTGCGTTTTAACATTACTTTTGTACATATACAACAACTTTTTTCCATCTTTGTTTCTCCATTTTTCTCTAATTTAATGACTATAATAAAAATAATAAACCAATAAATTCCAAGAAATTAGCAGTCGTAAATCTCTACAAACCGAGATTAAGCGAAATGACTAATAAAGAAAACAGTGATTACTAAAACATTAAACTATGAGAGAACGAGAACAAAGAAACGGTGTCTCGGTGTTTGCAACTTTTTTCCTCCATCTTTAGTAATTATCAGGGACAATCTGTCTTGCAATTAATAAGTACAATTGGCAGTCGTCCAGTGCCCCCTTAGTGTCACATAAATGATATCAATACAATTAAGCAACGCACAAGAGACATGCGCCCGTCATTCGGCTGATCATGTTTCGTTCGCGTTAATTTACTCTGCTTACAACAACAACAGCGATCGCATTTCGAGCACGTTTCTTTCTGCTCGGTAATTTCCGATGTTACCACTTCAAGGATGTTTCATTAACGATGTTTACATGTCTCCACTTTATTTTTATCAACTGCATGCAAAGAAAGCTGATTTTGCGGTCATTTGAAATTGGTTACATTGCCATTGAAATTAAATGAATTTATTAAAAATGGCAAAAGAGTATTTTTTTTAAAACAACCATTTAATATAAAATCATAAACTTTTTGCAAACTATTTTTAGATATAATTTTTATAATAAAGTTTTGCGTGAATATGTGAACAATGGGATTAGGAATGACCAACTCTATTAACTTAATTTTCCTAAAAGTAGTTTCTTACATTAACTGATATTGTTCAAATCATTTGATTTTAGATGAGGTTAGGTTGTGATTTTGTGAACTTCAGCACATTTAAAGCGTAAAAGCGCTCGAGCTTGCTTAAATCTGAACATAACATTCAATAACTTTTGCAATACTCAATATTTTCAAAATCCAATTTTTCCATCGTATTTGCCGCAAAAGACTATTAAACAAGATGTTTCATATGGGTTTGATATTGATTTTTTAATTTTTTTGTTGGCGTCGTATGTGTTGTTGTCACCGTAGTTCGTACCATATTCAAGTGGTACGACTTAAGCACTGGCACGGCTTGAGCAATCTTACCCTATTTGAGTACACTAGTTGCGGTAAAAAATTTACTATCACCAATGGTGCGTGCATTCGTGTTTATGTATGCATTTGTAACAAAGTGATATGAGCAGAGATATGTAAGGGGCTATAAGTTCTTTTTTTTAATTAAATTCAAATTTTGTCAATGAAACTTGGCTTTACATTAGCATTGCAAGATTTATATTGACTTAAATTTCTAACTTTGTTATTAATAGAGTTCTTTTTCATTGGTTTGTCATATCTTTTTTTTAATTACCATTACAATACCTGAAACCATAAAGTAACAACATTCCCCGATTTGGGGCATGTTGTTATGAGGGCAATGGCAAATAATATTTGAAAAAATACATTCATATATCATTATATAAAATATAATATATACAAAAAGCTAAAAGTGTTTGGATGTGTGTTTGCTTTTCCCTAATTTCCCAACTTAACATGTTACCATCTTAAAAAATTGAAAAAAAAAACTTTCCAAGGAGATGCTATGATGGTAGGAGTTAATAGTAATTATCTTACAGAAGGTCAAGGATTAGAGACAGGGCTTTCCATCTCATTGCAATGTTGTTCTCTTATGGGTTTTCTATCTTTAGTATATTATAAATTTAAAAAAATATCAAAATTGGGATCCGTGCAATGGTGTAATAAACTTCAAAGTTAGAAGTTAAACTTCAAAGTCAAACTGCGCAGGCTTATACTATACTTAGTTATATTTGTTAATATCATAATACAATAAACAATTTTAGATTTTAATTCTTAACCGTAGCTTGCAATCTAAAGCGAAAATCTTAAGAGTTTAAATGTCGTGTTGCTTTGTTAAACTATTTTTGTGTTAATCACCAATAACACAAAAAGTCAATAACACAATAAATCTAGTGCTTCCATATTCTTCCCAACACCAATATATTGCTTGTAATAATATATATTTTTCTAAATTTTTGTGTATTAAAAAGCAATATTTCTACGATATTTGGCTTGTAATTTGATTAAATCTATACATCAAATGTCAGCAATTACACGTCAATGTTTGCATGCGTTGGTGTGCGTGTACAATGTAGCTCTACTAGGTACCGATTGAATTATTGTGCTGTGCGGCGGACGAGTTCAACGTTCCGTTTCGTGACCACCACCACCAACGCCGTGATGAGACGCGTTCAAAATTGCAATTAACCGACATTAACGTGACCTTCAAAAGTATATTTCATTAGTTCACGTTTCCTGCGCTAATGCGCCTTTCTCGATTGCAATAGATTGGACACATGCGCAATTATTCGATACTTACCTGCACGATAAAACCACTTTCAACATGGTTATGCTTGAAAAATTATTTGTCAAAGAAATACAATTATTAGTTGTAGGAATGTTTTTAAAGCAAATAGAAAATTTGACACAAATTAAAAGTTATATAGATACATATCAACAAAACAATTAATATGTCACAGTAGTTCTAATTTAAAACAATTAGAGTAATTATAAATATTTGGGGTTAATTAAGGTTGTCCCGAAATAATACTTTTACAATTAATATTAATAATTTACAGAAATATTAATATTGTTATTTTATAATTGCAAATAAAAAGTTATTTGAAAACGATTGAGGAATGTTCGATTTTACTAATTACAATTATAAGTCCCAAACTTTGGGAGGACAGCGTGTGCCCAATGCCTGGCCATCGACCAACGGTCCTTCAGCCCGATTATATATTATCCAACATTTATTTTTGATTGTGTCAAATAATTTACTTGCAATTTGATAGTTTCGGTGTTCGAATAAAAATTAACCATTTAACCATCGCTTTCATTAATTGTTTACTTTGTATTGACAAAGGAGAGCCATGTTACAACACAAAGTTTATTTAGTGCTCGTTAGAATATGTCTATAGCAACTATTCCTTATATTAATTACTAGCTGTATAGCTAATTAGCCGTAATAGCAGCAGGTTCATCAAAATCACAATTCTGGTAAAGATATATTGATAAGTTTTTAATATGCTGATATCGTTACATATAATATGGTCCTCATATTCTATACACTAAACCTATTCTTCATGTGAACATGAATTAAAATAATTATCAGAGCATACAACGTGTGAGAAACATAGAAACAGAACATGCTCTTGAACAAAGACACATCTAGCCTCAAGTACAAATGTTAAAAACGCAAATTAGATGTCAGGCACTAAAACATACACGGTGTCCGCGAGTTACCTATATTTATATTTGATGTATCTTTGCATAAAAATAACAAAAAACCTAAAAGTTAATAGTTTATATTTGTGTGCTGTACCAAAAATACCAACGCTGAAAATCTTTATTTATACAACTTAATCACGCATAGAAAATAAGTTCTAATATAATTAAGCAATTATTTATTTCACAACGTATTTAGTACATTTATCTATTTTTCTCAGTAGGATATTTCATTCGGAAAACTTAAACATGGTAGTAATAACGGGACCATATTGTATTGAAAAAAAAGATCTTATATTAGATTTAATCATATAAACACTATAATTTGTTATTTTGAATAAATAAAAGCTAAATATACACGTAAAACAGTTTATTCGCTATTATTATAGCCTATCAACCTTATGTTAAATGATAAAATATATGTAGAATTTAATTACGCATTTTCACAATGCTTTAACCATTCTAATCGTGATAGTCTGGTCTTATTTCTTTTGTTTACATCGAGTAACCATCTGAAAATATTATAATTGTTGACACAGTTATAATATTGGGACTAATATCTGAAACTCTATCTGATTTTAGGTTCTCCATGGTGTCTCAAATATTTTAAAGGTTAATAAATAATGATGTACATAAAGACAATATTAATTTATTATAGGATGATTCAATTAGTGCAAGTTATTCTTATTGGAAATCTAATGAAATATAATTTGATTTCATTAATTGCAACAATCTAGACAAATTTGGATTATCACACTGTAATATTCCACTTCTAAGTGAATTGCTAAAACTAAAATAATGTACATGTAATTAATTATTATTGTAATTAGTTTAGGTTCGCAAACTTTAATATTCAGAAGACTGGCTGTTATGTGTTTGAAATTAATAGCACTATATTAATTATATTGTGAAATATATTATAATATATTTCATTATTGTTTTAAAAATAAGAAATATAATATCAATAATATAAATTAAAAAATAATTGATAGAGAAAATGTTACTATTAATATTTGTTTTCAAAAAGAGAAAGTATCTGATATGTAATTATTTAAATTTGTAACAACTTGTTTTTGTCTATCTGATTTGCAATTATCAAGTTTCAAACCAATCACGCCACATTAGCATATACATCAATATTATTATTTGCAACAAATTGTAATGTTATTGAGTAGGTGTATTTTTAGTGTGTGATTGACGCGCGCGCTGGTAGTTTTCGAATGAAGCGCAACCGCAATATCTGATCTTTGGCTCATCGCTCAATTATGAAACATATTTGATAGATATTCTCGTAGATGAACAGCGGCGGCGGTTTAAATTTAGCCGGCAGTGCGCAAACGCGCTTGCTTTTCTTGTGCGCGTGCGTGGCTTTGGAAGAAATCCTAGCTTAGCGTTCGGCTATTGTCTTGCAGGAGAGGAGTAAACTTGATATTTTGCATTTTAAAGTATGACCCAGATACGGCGTTCAATTGTTTTCAATTTATGCGCGATGAGAATAGCAACAGCGAGCTGTTTGAAATATCGAATATTAAATAGGCGAAGCCAATTCTATTGTGGAGTCGGCTTGAGTTTCTCAACAAATGATTATACTTCGAGTGTTTGTTTGAAAAGAGAAAAAGCAACACGCTGAAATAAGTTGGTGTATCTTAATTGGAAATCAATCATTTGCTATTTAAATGCTTAAATATTGCGGCTAAGAAGGTACAGTTAATGTATGTGGTTTTCAATGTGGGTGAGTTCAAGGCGAAGTCACTTAAGTGCACAACTGCTTTGTTGCAATTATATGAAAAAATTATTTTCTATTTTTATGTATGATTTCATTACTTATTAAATTACTATTATAGAGTTATAATGCAATTAATGTGAAAGTTAAAATATGTTTTTGCTTCGAATTGGCAAATTATAGTTAGTTTTGCAAAATGTTTATCGTAATAGAATGTAGTGTTAAATTTAAATTTATTTTAGTTTATTAATTTGTTGGAAATTTACATGATTTTGTGTTAATTTTGTGGAGAAATAGATTATGTTATATTTAATATGTTAGAATGATGTAAATGTAAGCAGGTTTTGCATAATATCTTATCTGTATTGAAGTATTTTACAAGTACCAGATATTGAATAGGATCGGACCATTCGAGATTGTATAAGGATTAATAATTATAAAAACTATAGAATGTGTATTTTTACATGGGATATATATATTAAAGGAGTTTTGGTACATTTAAATTGGTTTAAGGGGGTATTCTGGTCTAGAAATTTGAAATCCTTCAATTTTTTTTCTTTCCACCTTCTCAAAGTTTACACCTTTGAGAATATGTTGTTAAAAGGATTTGTCAAAATTAATATTTTTTTCGGAGATACAGCTGTTTTAGTAACGTGGTATTTAAAAAACAGCACATGCGATTTTTGGTGGGGGTGGCGGACGTTTAGCACGAGCGTCTTGCTCGATATCGAGTGCGCGTTGGCATAGTATGCAATGCAATGCAATGCAATGTATATTTACAGTGCGGTATAGAAATACCGCTGAAAACACAACGTATGCAGAAATGTCAGTAAGCTTCACCAACCAACAACTGACTTATGCATTAAAAATATGAGCAAAACTATGTTTAATTTTATCGCAAATATGATTTATTTCTCATCTCACATCA